>JAQIWH010004125.1:0-17799 GCA_034695005.1 Cryptops parisi | reverse complement strand
AAACTTGTCATCTTTTGAAATAGTTATTAACCAATGAGTTTTTTTTCTAACAAAAAAAAACCAAATTAAAAAATATTTTTGTCTTCCTTATAGTGCTTTACCAAAAGAGGTTGAAGAAGGAGAAAAAAGCTCGCAGGCGGTTGCAGGAGCAGTTGGAGCAAGAGCTCAAACGGCGTTTGCAGTACGAAGAGGCTTTGAAGAACACTTCAGGAGACACCCTTCGCATGTTGAACGGTGAGTGAGTGACTAGTGTGACATCTATCCACACTCTTATCTAACCACCACCCTTCCACTCTATATATCCCCCTAGTTTTTTCTTCTTTCTTTCTTTCTTTCTTTCTTTCTTCATCTTCTCATTTATTCCTTGGCGAGAGAAAACATTTTCTTCGTTTTTCTTTTCGCACCCAACTTTTTTCTTTTCGACAAGTGCGAAGTGGGCCTAGAGTAGAACCATTTTTTTCTTCATCTCTTTTACTTAAATATATTCTTTGTACAAAAAAAAATAATAAAGAAGAAAGAAACAGTAGTTGAAAAGGAAGAAAGTGAGCGTGGATGAAAGCGATAAAGTGGGTGGGTGTGTATGAAAATTGTGCGGTTTTTCGAGGGAGCTTGAATTAAGCTTCCCAATTATCAGGCTTGAGTGGCGCACGAGAGCTTAAACGTTTGCTTCTTCGATAAGAAGACACCGAGACAAAAATGCTTCCTCTCCTACTTTTCTCCTCGTTTTCTTCTTCTTCTTCTATATACATACCCCCCTTTTTTATATCTATATATACATATTTTTTTTCATTTTCTTCGTCTTTACCTCACTTTCGACACTCGTTTTCTTCTTCGCAAATGCATGGAATTGAAGGGAACAAAGCTTCATTTGTTCATAAGACGGTCAGAAAATCTCTTTTCGCTTGTGTTTATTTTTCTTCTCTTTTCAAACTTTTACGCACACTTTACAATTCATTTTTATTTTATTCTTTTCATTGACATCACCTTTTTTTTTATTGTCCCATGCTTTTCCATTTCCATTAATTTTTGAAAAATTTTATTATTATGATTCAAATAGCTTCTGTTTTTAAGCTTCATAGAAAAAGACATTTTTGTCATCCTTCGAGTGTGAAACGATTAAAATAATATGCTGCACATATTCCTTCAACTTTGATTATAAATATATTTTTGTTTATTATGACTGTGGTATTCTATAACGACTTTTTGTTACACGGAAATTTAAGTATGGCAACTCGGACAATTGAAGAAGAGCTTGTTTCCAAAACGTCTTATCTCCACTTTTGATTATTTTCGAGTTGAGAGGCTCTGAAAACTATCTGTGCATCGCTGATTCTAAATATGTTATTTTAAAGACTTAAAACATTAATTTCCTACTGAAAAGCACTTTCATAAACTACGTTTATATGCAAAGTCTATGGTCAAATGAATTAAAAAAAAGTTTTTTGAAAAATTGTATTTCATGGAGTTAAGACTTTTTGAAAATAAGCTCTTCAATTTGTCGACAATCTGACGTCAGCTTCTTTCCCAACTAATGAAATCTGATTGGCAAGAAAGAAACTGATTTCACAGTTGTTCCTGAGATCCTGCAATAATCTCGAAATAATTGTAAACTTTTAGAGAAAGTATTTTTAAGCAGTTTCATTCATATTACATCTAAGTAACGCAGATAAAACGTATAAGAACAGAGGTAAATAAACAATAAACTTATTTTAAATAACAATTGGTTAAAATAGTCTCACAATATGAACCAGCTGTTCCGTGAAAAAGTGACACCACCTTTCGGTAAAAATTGGAGTTGACCGGTTACCGCACCGAGCCCTTCAATTGCTCCACTTGTCCATGACTTGCCACACAAAAATATTCCAATTGCTCGATAAAATGGAATTCGCTTAAAACAAAGTATACTCATGATATATAAAGAAACAATGGATTGTTGGTTAATCCAGCTTTGGATTACAGTCTTTCATTTAAAGTATTGATTTCAAAAGACTTTCGAATAAGTGTGGCGGTAAGATAACCAAAAACTAATCGCAAAGAGCTAATGAAAAAAAATATCGACCAATAGAAAGTTTTTGAGGTTTTTTTGGTCAGTAGGAGGAAGAAAATTCGGTATTTCCATTTGAAAGTGTCCAAGAAGAAGGTAAGACAATAGATGACCACCTAGTAAATCGGATGAGAAACTAGCCAAGTGGAAAAGTACTTTCTCGCCAAAAGGCGACTAAAAGCAAAACAAGACAAAGATTACCGACATTGATTTTTACCACTTTTCCCATCAGAACCACGTGTTGATGACAAGATCCAAAGGAAAACTGGAAGTTTGCTTGGTATTTTTTTTTATTTTTAAAGTAAAGAACGTAAAAAGCAATCGGTGTTTTTGAAAGATAAGAAAAAATTTCGAAAACTAGATTTAATGTCTTAACGCGTCAAATTCTTAATTGAAATGGAGTTAAAATTTTGTTGAAGACATTCTAAGCCTTTTGGGTCATTGTAGCAAAGATGTTCAAGAAGACTGTCTAAATTGTAACTAATTAAATTACAAGTAGTGTATATTAAAAATACTTTTTTAACATACTCTTTATATACCTTACTGTCATATACAGACATACTGTACATATCTAATGAAAAAATAGTGTATTCACTTTTAAATTCCGATTTACGCGAATTTCGATTTATACGAATTAAAATTGATGCAATATTTTGAGTGATTCGGTATTCAATTTATGCATGTTTTGAGTGATTCTATTTTTGATTTCTGCAATTTTCTATTTATTTATATACGATTTTGATTGTACATTGGATTTATGTGGTTCTCGTTTTATGCGGTTTTTTGGTACATTGGACTGTACAGTATATTCTCATAAACGACTGTACATGGCAGTGTACGTTAAATTCCCAGTTTATAAACTTACTAACTCACAAGTGAAGTTAATATAAAAAGTATAATAATAATTGCAACCTGATTTAAGTAAATTGAATCTCATTTAAGACGTTTTTCCGAAAATAGTTTATCGTTTAAAAAGAAGTGAATTTTTTGTTCTACATAAGAACAAAAAATTTAATTCTAAAATGCATTAAAGTTTACCCGTTTTTAATATAGTTTTTGTTTAAAAAGTTGATATTGGAGTGTTGCTTGACAAACGTCTTAAGCGGGTTTCTCTCTATATATTTCGTTAAAATCAATTTATTTTATTTTTCATATTATATTTGATAATTGCATTTGGTTCTATTTTATTGGTTGAACTTTTTTTTATTTTTTTTTTGTATCTTAAGAATCGATTGGTTTCAATCTGTTCCAAATAAATAACCATCATCGGTTTTTGCATCAGCATTGAAATAACAAACATGGAATCGATAAAACGATTTCGATGTTTTTTATTTCCCTTTATTTTTTTTCCATATCTTTTCATATATAGTGTATACCTTCCCCCTTTTCCCACCCCTGAATTTCATTTTCCGATTCTCATAATTTTCATCCTTTTTTATTATTCTTTTTCATTCGATAAATCATCGTTCAGTCGCCCAACGGGTAGTAGTAAACCAAATAATAAAATTTCTTCTATGTCCTCAATATATATAGAATTATTTCTTTTTTTTAACACTTTCTTCACTTTTGGACACTTTTATATTTTATTTCTTTGTGTCGTCGTCGTCGTCGTGTGTTAAAACGAATGGCATTCTAAACGTCAGGAACAATTTATGAAATTACGTTCTGACACATCATATCACTAGAGAAATAACTCACTTTTCATGATGGACTGGAAGTTGGTGGGAAGTAGTGTGTTTGTGTTGGGTTGAGTTGGGTTAATCTCTGTGAATAATCGAAGTGGATTTATAATGAGGAGAAATTAATTACAACCAAGGGAAAGTTTAGTTAAACGTTTAACTATTGTTTTTTTAATTATGAGTTTCATTTAACAAAAGTGTGACTCGAACGAAAATAGTTCATGACACTCTATTCTTTATAAATTGACAAACGGGTATTAAATAGTTGTATTTGAGGTTTTTATACTCTATATATTAGCTTCACTCGTGAGTGAGTTGAGTTTGTGAGTGAGCTAGCTGGGAATTGAACGTATCATACGATCTACAGTTATGAGAATATAGTCCAATATACGGAAAAAACACATTAAACGAGAAGTCCTTCCCGTAATTAAACACCGCATAAATCTAATGTAAAAAAAAATCGCATATAAAAATAAATACATGAATCAAAACATGCAGAAATCATAGTTACTCAAAACTCGCATAAATTTAAATTTGTATACATCGAAATTCACATAAATCAAAATTTGTATTAAATCGAAATTCACATAAATCAAAATTTGTATTAAATCGAAACGTGCAGAATTAAAAAATGGAATTTTATTCAAAACACGCATTTTAATTGAATATGGATTTACTGAAAAGATTGCATAAATTTTAATTCACATAAATCGAAATATGCTCAAATCAAAAATAATTTTTTTTTCGTATTATGCATGTATATACAGATATATGGCAGTATATAACGAGTATGCTTAAAAATCATTTTTAATGTACTTGTTTGGTCTTAGGATGAATGAATTCATTAATAATAATAATTAGTTTGAGTTTATTGTTTAAGCTGGGAACACGTAATAGCATCATAAAGCTTCAAAATGATTAGTGTAATTCATGTTAGATGAAATAAATAAATAAATAATTTATTCATTCTTATCATAGCTAATTACACTAAGTTATTATCACTTATTATTACGTTTAGCCTCTTGTAGTAGCCACTTGATGCAATTAACCTCTTGTTCCATTTATTTCGCACCATTCCCAATTTTTTTTTGACATTAAACAAGTCCTATCGTTCTCAAAAGAAGAAGTTAGTGAGTTACACTACTTTTCTCGTAGTTCCGGATAAAAAAATATATATATATAAAAAAAAAACGAGGGGAAAAAAACAACTTTATCTCGTACTACACCGCCTAGGAAAAGATAGGGAAGTTTTCCAACATAGCACGATAGCTTAGCAGTGAAGTTTCGCCCCCTTTTTTCCTTTTTCTTTTGCCATTTTTGATGGATGTTGCTACTCGCTCACTTTTGCGTCGTCCAATCAGCTTTGGCGATCGCCATATGTTGGGATATTATTTTTTTTTTCTGGACCACTTTATCTCTCCTTTTCTCAAAATGTGTGTGTGTGTGTGTGTTATAACTAAAGCGAGAGAAGTTGTTTCGGAGGTCATTGCAAAGGGTCGCTTTTAGGAACAACCCCGGTGTTTGGGGTTTGAGTTTAACAAATGAGGCGTGGGTTGGTGCGTCTCTTCCCTCACCTTTTAGAGAGACCCATAGTCTAAACCGCAATCGGAGGAGAGAGCGAGAGAGAGAGAGAGAGACTCTTCTTCGCTTTGCCTCCTCCCCTAATTAAAACCCACTCTGAGAAAATGCAGAGCAGATTGAAATGATAGAATGTCAATGTGAAATATCTGCCTATTCCATCACTGTCGAGGAGGTGCGATAACGTGAAGTTAGCAGCATTTCACTGCCGTCATAAATTAGACGGGCGAGATGCAATTTGTCTTGCTTTATCATCCCACCCCTTGGCCCCTCGATGCTGCTCTAATTCAATTCTCTCTAATATAATACCAACCCCCTAACAAACACTATCTTTACACTCAACTTAAACTTTTAGATACGTTCTTCCTTTCTCCTCCTCCTCCTCCTCCTCTTTATCCTGTTTTTTTTTCTTCTTTGTTCATTCTTAAAAGAAAAAAAAAATAACTCGAAACTGTAATTTGACACAAAAAATTTAGTTAAAGTGTTGTTTAATTTGTATCAAAACTTTTGCGTAACAAGCAATAATACCTTGATGAGATCGCCATTTCGTCTTTGTGTCTGTAACGATAGCTTTGAATTTAAACAATACAAGCATCTCGTGCATTTTGGCTCGAGTTAATGTTTACATGCTAGATCACGTGCTGCCTTTCAAGATATTTTTCTTTCGTTGAGAAACACCGCTTGTGGTGCTTGCTGTTTTTGACTAACTTAAACTAGTGTCTATGGGTATAGATACCAATTTAAATAAATACTGTACAACACTCAATAATTTAATATTAAATCATGAAATCAACATTTTTCTGTTTGTTTTATTTAACCTTAACCACTAGCGTCACAAACGGTACCTCTCGGCAAACTGAGAACTACCATATCGATTGTTTTCCTTCAATAACCGGTCGTTGTATTTTCCTTCGATTTTTTTATGTTTTGTCCTGTTTTGTAGCTGTCAACTTTTAATGTTTGTATTGTCCACACGGGATGAAGTTTTAATAAATAAAATAAAGTAACATAGCATAAATATGATAGTATCAGTTATAATAAAATAAATGATACTACCTTTATCCCAAAATGTGATATACGTTTCATGTAAAACTTTCAGAGTATGGATAGTTGTTGAAAATAAATAGTTTTTATTTGCTTATAGTAATCTAAATATGATCCTCTTTCTGATTTTGAAGTTAGTTTTCGCAACTTACAATAGTTTTGTTTTTTTGAGACAACGTCATGTCATGTCAAAATGCATGTCATTCAAAATGACAACCCTTTGTGACTGACTACAATAATGAACACGTGACTTCAGAAAAGCATGATTCACATACTAGACACTCTAAATCAAAATAATTGACAGTTGAAATGGAACATCAAAGCTTTTGATACAACGAAAGTTCGACAACCTAATTGAACCCTAATTTTTGGATCACCTTGTAAAGTTCATCAAAAATTTATAATACTCATATTAAGCATATGAGTAAATAAAATAATACAACTTGTTTTACAAAATGTTTTTATAATTTACGACAAATTTCATAAATTTTGGATTATAACCAAGCTACTGTGAAACATAACCTTTAAAGTAAACCATAGGCCTACAATCTACATATTGTAAACCATAATTTGGAACAAAAAACAGCCAAATGTAAACCATATTTTAGAACAGAGTAAAGACATATTTAATTTTTTTTTTTAATTTAAACCGTAGGTGGGAAATGTTTACAATACAGGTAATGTCTATAAAAATTGAAAATGTCTATATAAAAAAAATAAAAGAGGGGTTCACTTTGTTTTTATTATCCTTCAACTTTTTTTTTCTCGTCCTCCTCTTCTTTCAATTTCATGCATTGAACGTTTTACAAGTCCCGTTTTCGGATAGAAAAGAGTCCTTTTCTCTAAAAAACTTCGTCACCTTTCTTTCATTGCAGAATCGTTGTCGCAAGAATTGGAAATGGAAAGAAACGGGCGAACGGAGGCTGAAAGGAAACTGCAAGGTAAGGTAAATAAAACTCCATTGTCTTCTTTTCTATGAAACCAAGATTGAAAATGGCGAGGGAAGGGAACTCTAAAAGAGAGAATAGAAATAAGATAGAAAGAGAGGAAAAAATGGGGTTTTGGGCAAGCTCTAGTTTCCTCGAAACCGATGAGACAAAACCACTACCGAGTAGAGAACTTTTGATTTTCTTTTCCTTTTTTTATAGATGCATATTTTATTTTTTATTGTTATATACTTTGTGAAAAGATTGTTGAAATTTTATTCAACTTTCACAATCAAATGGGTTCTATTCAGAAATTGTTTGTTTTATTTATTATTTTTTTTCCAAGTTTTTAATGCGTGATGAGTTTAAAAATTTTCTGCTTTTATGATTAAAAGAAAAAAGTTTTTTGAAAACTATTTTATTTTTTAAAATTTTTCAAGTAAATTGTGCTCGTTGAATGGAAAGGAAATTCAATTTTAATCATTATATGGTTTGAATTGATTGCTGTTTTTTTTTCATTTTTAATACTTTGTTTTCAACACAAGGATAATAGAGAATTTTCTGTTCTTTTGTGTTTTAAAATGGTCGTATTTTATTAGACGGGAAAAGTATTATTATTATTATTTTTTTTTTTAAATTTAAAAATGGTGGAAAACATTTGCTTGTGCAAGCAATTTCTGAAATTATTATTATTGTTTGGAGAGGGAGTGTGTGTTTTCTTTGAAATATTGTAATAATATACGAGACATTTTTATAAACGAAGTAATAGGGAAAAAATTTAATGATTGAACTTTGACTAGAAAACGCGAACATACAAAACACAGTGAATACGTATATTTATATACAATTTATTTTTAATCTATTTTCTTTTATTAATTATTTTTATATATTTATCCAAAAATCGTTAAATTTAATGATATTTGAGAAAATTGAACCAAAAACAATTGATCCATTTCACTGGATATGAGGGTTTTTTAAAGCCAATATTGGGTACGAAAGGTTCAAAATCGTTAGAAAAAAATGGTTAATAATTATTTGTTAATTAAATCTTATTTATTGGTATTGGTGTACTTTTAGTCAATTGTTTGTTTATTCGTAATTTTTTTGTTGGTTAGATTTTAAACGAATCAAAAAATATAATGCACCGCTTGAAAAAAACCCAACATAATAGCCTTGTAAGTTATATAATAATATAGTAAATATTTTTTTAAGTTTTTGTGTTAGAATAATTATATTTTATTAAAAAAAAAGTGTTCAATTTAAAAACATTAAAAAAATTTGGTTTTATTCACTGAACAAATCTTTCAGGGAATGTCTCCAGTGTATCCAGGTCTTTGTCTTCAGGATCAATATGGGTGCGAGCGGTTTAGAGTTGTTAGAAAAATGAACTTTTAACTATATTTTAATTATAATTATTGATTCATTATTTGCTTATTTTTCGATAATTGTTTGTTTATTTAAAACTTATTTCATACGTTAGATTTTAAACTAATCAAAAAATTATGTAGTTATTTCGCCACACTGCACTTGAGCTATCGAATCACGAATTTAAAAAACACAAAATCTTTTGTACACCTAAGTTTATATCAGTCTTTTTCTGTTAAGTTTCAGTGGTTTTGGGATTTTTTTGCTTAAAAAAAAAACAAAACGATAAAAAGGTAAAGGGTTTAGTTGGTTGGCGACTAAATAGGCCAAGACGAATTGGATCTTATACGTCTTTAGGGGAAGAGAGTGAAAGAAGGGAAAAAATAATAGACTCGAAGATGGTGAGGCAAATTAAATGGGTGGAAGAAAACGAATGAGAAGTGGGATGAAGTGAAAAAAAAAGAAAAATTTTTTTTTTCGAAGGGAAAAACTCCTTTCGTTCCACACAGTCAGTGATTAAGTCAACGTGCAACTGAGCGATAAGGTTCATTGGTGTGGATTCGTTTTTCACGGTGGTTCCAAAGAGAGAGGAATTGTGGCGAAATCGGTGTCGTTTTCTTTGCCATTGACTGAGAGAAAAAGACGTGTTTGCGGCTGTTAAATCGCTTAAGTAATAAGTGCAAATTCGCACCTTTCACGCCAAACCCCTTTCTCGACGATTTTTTCTCCCCTTATCCTTTTTTTTTTCTTCTTCTTTTTTTAAATTGAGGGAATTTTTTTTTTCTTCCACTGTTTTGTTTTCTGATCCAATTCAATCGGGTTAACCGAATTCATATAGAATTATATATATTTATACGCTTTATATTAGCTTCACTTGTGAATTTGTTAGTCCGTGAGTTTGTGAGTGAGCTGAGAATTGAACGTATGTATGGTGCAATCTACAGGTGTTTTTTTGATAATATAAGATTACTCTGTATAGTCAGTCTATTGCACCAAAAATCGCGTAAATCGATTGCAAAAATTGAAAAAGTGGAATTTTTCAAAACTCGCTTATAGTGCGTTACTCAAACATCACATTTAATTTAAATGCGCATAAATCGAAATCCGCATAAGTCAAAATTTGTTTTATTCATATAAATTCAAATTCAACTCAAAGATTGTATAAATCTAAAATTCGTATAAAATGAAACTACATATAAAACTTATTTTTAAAACGCATTTTAATGTACTTGTTTCATGTGAAAAGTTGTAAGTTTTATAATTTGAAGTTGCAAATCGTATAGTTCACAATTTGATATCCTATATTTTAAACAAATAATTTTTGCTTTATTATTTCTTAACATTATTCAAGGTTTTCAAGTTTTTTTGAATCTCCATTCAATATAAAAAGACTGTTCAAATTTGAACCGGATTTTTATTGAAGCATCAAAACTAGCAACATTTTGTCAAAGCATCCGGTCTGAATTTGAACTTTTATTTCATCATTGATGAAAAATGAATCATATGATGATTTTTATATGTTTATCATCAAAATTATAAACATATACATTTTATTTTAATTTATTAAAACTTCGATATTGTTATTATTATTTTATTATTTATTTAATTAATTGTTTCCATTTATTCAATATTTAACTAACTCGCCATCACTCTCTACAGTATTTTAAACGTCTTATATTTAAAGTGTATTGTGTCGTAAAATCTAGTATATAAGTAAAATGTAGTACGTTGATAAATTATTTTTAAGGCTATTGATATTTGATTTGCTTCATATTTAATTTCAATTTTTATTATTCAAAAAATTTGTTTGATAAAAGCGCATCATCTAATTTTTAACATTTAGAAGCACAGTACGTATAGTAATATACTTGTAAATTTTTTCATAATAAACTTTTTCATATTAAAAAAAAAATTACTTAATTCGCTTTCTGATCAAGATTAATTTCCTTTCTCATCTTGGAAAACTGAATTTTTTTTTTATATAGTTATTCTTTACAAAATTTTATTTTTATCAGTAATTTAAAATGGCCATCTCTCTCTTTTGTAACGACGACGATGATGATTCAGCAATTGTTGTCGCATCAGATGGAACATTCGACGATGCTTGTTGTTGTTCAATTTTTTAATTATTTTTCCCCCCACTACCCCTCCTCCTCCTTCTTCTTTTCATTTTATTTTTCCCGGTTCTTTATTTGGATTTTGAAACGTTGACTGACCACATTGCAGCTGAAGGCATTGGTCAGCCAGCTCAGCATCAATCGAAGTGAGTTGCAAAAATACAGCTCAATGATGATTCATTGCACTAATGAACAAATGCCCATCATCTGCATAATAGAGAAGCCTCCTCACACGGTAGCCTATCACATGATGATATTTATCATTGCTTGAGTGGAAGGGGAACTGACTTTGGAAGAAGAAAAAAAAGGAGTAATGAAACTTACTCATGTGGAAGAGATTAATACGTGGATTCTAATTCAGGTTGTGGAAAATAATGGAGTACAGTCATTTTGAAAATGGCTACTTTATATTTAAATAATAGATCACCATTTTTTTTAATCTACTTGTAGGCTATGCATCATTATCGCTGAAATACATGTCTAATATGAAGTATATTAGGTGAATACAATAATCATTGTTTTTACACGTAAAAAGGACATGTAAAAAACAGTATTTGACACACATACAGTAACTTGGAAATAAAGATATGGAAGGTTTTAGATTTTTGTGAGTTTTTAATGTGCAAGTTTGCTAATATGCGACGAGAGAAATCCTCCCGATGATTCGTTATTCGCTAGAAAACTTCGCTATTACGCGAAGAGTGGTAACAACTTTCGCAAATATTCAATACCGTACATAATATTTATGCGTAGGCTGGTTTACTATTTATTTTCTAAAACTTTTCGGATCTACTACGTTAGTTCACCTCCAGTGGTTTTGTGAGTCTTTATTGATGGCCGTTGCTTGTTGCGTTGTTGTTGTTTTCACCTAACCTGAACTGGCATCTATGGGTGTAGATACCAGTTTAGGATAGGTAAATACAACAATCAGAAAAAAACAAAACAACGGATCTTTCCTATTAATTCGCAGTCACTTTCGCTGTCCAATAATAGACTCGCAAAGTGGAGGTAAACTAATAATTCTAGGTTTAACCATAAGCCATGGTTTAACTTTTCTTATTACCTGGTTTACTAACTTCTTAAATGGAAAACATCGTAGAATGAACACTGTCTTATCTTAGCAGCACGCGATCATTGTTTAACATAAACAAGGATCAATTCACGTGCTATTTTGCACGTGATGAGTTTATAGTGTTCACGTGACGTTTTATTAAATGATAAACATGATTCAACACGTGATAAAACTTGGCAGCACGTGATTCTGCACGCGACCATTGTTGTAAAAAAAGCCACGCGCTTACAATGCACGTGAATAAAAAAGTTGGCGTTACAGACAGAATGACGGAAAATGTGGGTGTAAAAAAAGTTTTATTCAGTTTTTTTAAGGATAAATAGAAGAAGTAAAAGGAAGAAGAGGTCGGTTTTAAGCAAGATGTTTGCCTCCTAACCTTTTGTCACCTTGGTGCGACCGAGGGCGTTTTCTTTTGCTCCGGTGTCCAAGTTAGGTGCGGGATTAAAGCTTCCTGAAATCGATCTGGGAACAAGGGCATCTGCGACTAGCGATAAGGACCCCTTATTAGTAGTTGTTTTCTTCCTCGCTTGCCTTTTACAGCTGACAAATTTGCACTAAAAGCAAAAGGGATGCTGCAGCTGATGTTGCCCCTCTCATCCCTTCCTTACAACACATTCCCCTAGACCACATTCAACGTGGTTGGACTACAATAATCACCTACTTACAACGGGGGTGGGGGACTGTATCGTAAGAGTTGGACGGCTTTTAAAACATTTACACGAAAACCTAAACATCTTGACGAAACAACATCTTGTAGCAGTTGTGTTTTTTTTTTGTATTCGTGCTAACATTTTTGGCGTTTATTACGGGTCGTTTGTCAACAACAATAAATGGATCTTCGTAGTACCATACAACAGCAATACCCTTCAACATCTCCCTTAAAATTGATTGACGTTGTATTTCCTTAAATGGAAATTAAGCTCGGTGAATATTTGTGAAATTTCCGTCTAAGTTGAACACACATACACACACACACACACAGTTTTCCTCTTGTCGCAGTGTAACAATAACACGAGTTCAGTGGTGCAAAAGTAAGTCGTGTGGTAAAAGCAGTGTTTGCTTAGAGCACTGCTTGTGAAAATTAATTAGATGTCGATGAGAAAAGTGCATTCTCGACCTAGAATCATGGGGGTGGGGGAAGTGGATAGAGAAGGGTGAAAGATGGAAAGAAGAAAGAGTGAGAGGAGAGAGAGAGGGGGGGATATAGAATACATAGTGAGATGGTGTGTGTGTGTGTGTGTGTATGGATGGCCGAAATGGAAATGGAGGCCAAAGACAATGGACGATGGTTCGATGGCGCACACGCGCTGTTTTGTTTGTCACCAGCAGGCAGTGATTAATTCAGGGCCGGTCCTCGCGTGTGCGTTTTGGGCTTTTGTTATTATTGTCTCTTTTACCGCCCACGTGCCATGGCAAAAGTAGAAAGGGGGGTAGACTAAGTATGTATGTGTGTTTTGAGCAGAAACGAGGGGGTTTTATACAATGACGAAACTAAATGAGAATGATGTTGCGGAATCCTTTTCACACACTTGCACATTCATTCGAAGTGCGCGAGTGTGTGTATGACCCTGTTTTTATTAAACCCCAGTTTCTTTGGAATAAAAGAGTTGGATGCATAGATTTTTATTTTATTTAATATGAATGATATTTCACTTTTCGCATGTTAATTCTATTTTCTTTGTGCTGAATCATTTTTTTGTACTCAATTTTAGTAAGTTTTGAATTACCAAAAACTATAAGCGTATGAAGGGAATGGTGTTTTCTAGTGATTCGTATGATTGGAAATGTACCCTTTTTTTCCCCATTTTAAAATATAAATGATTATTAAATACAAAAATATAACCAGTTGACTTAATTAAACAAGTACTTTACGTTAAAACACTGTTCAATAATAGGCTTAATATAGTTTCGCTTTATGCAAATTTAGATTTATGCAATCTGTGAGAAATTCGATATTCGATTTATGCGAGTTTTGAGTTATTCCATTTGTTATTTTTGATTTGTACAATTTTTGTTACATTGGACTTATGAGGTATTCGAGTTATTCGGATCTCACATTATGCATTTTTTGGTACATTGGACTATACAGTATATTATCATAAACACCTGTAGATAGCAGTATGCGTTCAATTATCAGCTCTTTCACTCGGAAACTCACAAGTGAAGTTAATATAAAACGTATAAAATGTATAAATTCCGTGTTTTAGCCCTATATGTATTTGATTTTCGGTAATCTTCTCTAGAAATGAAATTTAGTGGTTGACAGATTAAACTGCTCTCGAGTGATAAAATTACAAACTAAAGTCTTATCTTCAATTCCACCATTTTCTAAATGCCATACACTATAACATTATTAGAAATAAAACACAATGTTGATGCTATCAACAAATTTGACATGAAAAAAAAATATTACAAACAAGATATATATTTTGATAACAACAAAACTTATCATTGGGTCCCAGACAGATACTAAAACATTTATGGAATATTTTATTTTCACCCAGTTTATTTTGCTTGTCTCAACTTTAACACACGTGTATAATTATCCGAGAACAAAAAAATATAATATACATTGTTTTCGACCACAGTTATAATAATTTCACGCTATAATTTGCACTTCCCCACAATAGCGTGAGTGACTTCCATTTGGATTGATGGAGTTAATTGTGTCCACGATGGAAACGAAATACAACATCCGTAGATACACGAGGTATATATATATTTCATAAACAAGTTACTAAGTACATGAAGTTTTTATATATGTCATGAAAAAATATATATATATATATACGTTTAAAACATATTATTCCATAAATCTCGCTAAGTAACGAGCTATATTTGGTATTTGTCGATATAATTGTCCTAACTCCAAACACGCAAAAACATCATTTTCAAATCATTTTGTTTCGAAATTTATAAAATGGAAGAAAAAAAATAATAATATACAATGCTATTGCCATCAACCCGATCGTTTAGCAACTAAACCATTTGGCTAAACAAAAAGGTCAAACACGGTGTTGCTGGAGTGAAATTGTCATTAATCTGTCACGACAAAGACAAAAAGAGCGATTTGCTATGAAGTTGTTGTTGTTATTGTTTAATATACGGAACAGTAATTGATATAGAAATTTTTTTGAACTCGAATTGATTGACATAATTGTTTTGTCACTCTATAGAAACGTCTTAGGAGTTGAAATAATATATATATTAAAAAAATATGGGGGGGTGTTAGTGAATCAGTCACGTGAATTAATTTCCTATCACAGTGGGGGTCTTTAACTAACACCATTTTTTTTGCTTCAACAAGTCATATAATAAAGGTTGTGCCTTATTGTGCAGTACAGTCACTCGTTTTAAGAATGTCACACGCCAGGGGATGTCATACTATGTGGGGGAAAATGATTGAGCAAAAAAAATATTGGGCATTCACGTCACGAAAACAACCATTTTTTTTTCCTTTCTCTTTATTATTTTGATCGAAAAGAAAAAGGAATTTTTCAATCTGTGGAAATAAATCAACAATTTTTATGGAATAAAAGAGGGTTTAAAAAAAAAATTTTATCCAGTGAAAAGTAAAGAAAAGTATATATAAAAGACCCTATTGAACACCCAGATTTTTCAATTTTCGAATATTGAATGGTTACAGTTCAATTTCCGCCCAATTGACTCGAACATTATTGTATACGATTTTTTTGTAGGTGATAAACTTCTCTACGGAATTGAATACGTTAATACAACCGTATTGTAAGTTCGTGCGTGACACGAGCGTTATTATCAATAATAGTGTCAGTACCAGTGATGTTGCTTTTTATGTTCAATAGACTGGAAGTTGAAAAGTTTAATAATTATACTAGAAGTAAACTCCGTGATTGGCTTGGTAACCACGTGGAGTCTAGAAGTGAAACGCGTGTTTAAAGCGCTTGCCTAGAAGTAAACCGCTTTTTCATGTTGTCTGACAACATTCGTTCATTGTTTAGTCTCATGTTCCTTTTGCAACATTTGTTGTTTTGTAAACAAACAGCGTTCCAATTGCACAAATTTGGGTAATTATATATAAAGTAATTTTTGTTAAATTGACGTATACTGATGCAACTGGCGTAACTTATGTAAATTGGTTAAAATAGTTCAAGAGTTTCTTTTTGGTCATCGACAGATTTAAACTAACCTAACTTTTTCTTGCTAAATTCTGTTTGAGTCGTTCGTGTAGAAACTTCTGAAGTTCAAATGTCACAATCAGTCATGCATGTCTTAACTCTCAGACATATCTCAAACATCGTTCGAACAGTCATTTTCCCGATTTCAGTACTATGTGACAAAACAACTTCGTGATTAGTTAAGTGGCCATGCATTTTGTACTTTGACCAATCACGAAGCAGTTTAAGTCACGTGGTACAAATATGCTGACGTCAGACAAATGACTGATCTAATGATGCTGAAGAGACATGACTGATCGTGGCATTTGGCCTCAAAAGGGAAAAGCGATAAAGATGATGGTCGTGTCGGAAAGCGTAACGTTATTAGAAAGCAACAACTAAGAATGGTTTGCGTTTTGAGGGAAAGGGGCGATTTTATTGAGTAAAGTAATACTGTAGTTACTTCTTCTTGGTAGTGGTGGTAGTACTAGCAGGTTGCCTTATCTTAATAGGGCGAGATTCTCTTTCGAGTTGTTTTCATCCGTGAAAATCGTTGTTGTCTGCAGTTTGGGTTACGGTTTTACGAAGCGTGCTCTTGGCGAATAATTCATGTCCGAATGTTTTAAAAGGACCTTTGAAGTGCTTTCCTCGAGTGTGCCTTTCCAAATGACTCCCTTCGCAATTGCGAATTGAAAAGGGGGGAGGGCGACGAAATGATGATGATGATGATGAAGCCCTAAGGCGCTTGCTTTGGCTCGAGAATGCCCAACAACAACAACTATGGGGCCATGTAATTTTTAGTAGCACATGACTTGGTTTGTTGTGTTTGGAATAAGGTCTTTAAGTCGACGATGACGACGAGTTGTTGAATTTTCGGCCCCGGGTTTACCATCATCTTCATCTCTTCCCAATACTACTACAAATCCTCTCTCTCTCTCTCTGTCGTGCATCCCCTTTCGTCAAACATTTCGAAAAGGGTTGTCTTTCAACTCGTAGGGAAATACTTTGTGTGTGTTAAGGGTATTTGTGAAACGAGTAAAGTTTTTCGTTTTGTTATTATAATTGATCTGCATGATATTATGCATAGTTTGTTTTTTCTTAAGTGTATTTATTTGAAGGGTCGGGTGTAAAACGCTGTTAAATAGCATTTTTTTGCAATTTTGATGAAAATGCTTTTAAAAATCTGAATTTGTTTTGTTGTCTATAGGTTTATTCACACTTCTTGCACTAATATCTTTGAACATAATAATTGTTGTTTTGCTTCAAGTTATGTGTTAGGAAGGTAGAATAGCACTTGATACGTTCGAAAATGCTTTTAGGTTATTTTTCACAAAAAAAAAATGTCACTTAACACCTCTTTTACCCTAGTCCCTGCATTTGTGTATAGCTTACGTGGTGGTGGTTTTTTTCTTGTACGGCACCTTGATTATAATGTACGAGTAAAGCTGACGTGAATTATTGCATACAGACGTGAAAACAAATAATGAAATAGTAATTGTTAAACTGACGTTGTAAACTAGATTTTAACTGACAATTTATACAGTATGTGCGATAAGGTTGAATGTGCTATTGGTAGCAAAACTTACATAAGCAGAAGTTAACTAACGTCAAATGGCGTAAGTGAAAATTACGTACAATTTCGTAAAGTGACGTTGCAAAACTGGCGTAAAAAATTGACGTAAATTAACGTTACTCATGTGTTACTAACCAGTGAATTTGTCTATTTTACAAATAATTTTTTGTTAAGATTCTTGCATTATATTTTTAAAATCTTATTTCGATTAAGATATGTGTTGACAATTTTTAGGAAAGTATTATCCATTTTAGTGGTGTTTTTCTTT
>JAQIWH010004124.1:0-17800 GCA_034695005.1 Cryptops parisi | reverse complement strand
TGATGATTTGCATAAGATGGAAGAGTGGTATCGTGAAAGAGAAATGCAAATGAACCCTTTGAAAACTCAGACTGTGATATTTAATAATAACCTCATGAATAATCAATATATGTCTATACTGGGTATTGAATTCGATTCGACTATGTCTTTTGGTAGGCATATTGAAAAAATTGTCAACAAATTGCATAGACTGACATTTTTGTTAAAAAGAATGAAGAGTATTTTGACAAATAATGAAAAACGTGTTTTGTTTATTTCTAAGGTTTCTTCTATCGTAGCCTATGGTATTATTGTTTGGTCTGATGCGAGATCTTTTCGCATCAGACGATTGAAAACAGCGTATAATAACTTATTAAGAGTTTTGTTTGGTTGGTCGAGATATATTTTCATAACTACTGAATGTAGAGTTATTGAGATATTGACTATTGATCGTCTTATATGGTACCATAGGCTTAAGGAACTGATTGAATTGATTGAAGATCATAATCATCCTTTGCATAAGTATAGTTCATTATTTAACACAGCAACTTACAATCGTGAGATGAATTTTAATAAATTTAAGTTTCCAGAAATTGCAACCAAAGATAAACGATTCCCGTTTAATTTTTTTTCTCTATGGACTGCATTACCTATTAGGATTCGAAAACATCGATGATCATCGAAAACATTAATGATCCAATGACTCTTATAGAACGGAGAAAGTTGAATGCAAACATTCTGAGTTATGTGAATTATGATCTCTAACTCCTCCTCCCCCCCTTTTTTTCATTTTCTTCATGTTAGTTTTGTTTTTTGTATGTTATATTATTGTAATATGTCAAACTGTTCTTTTGATGTAGGTTGTATGATTTTTGTTGTATATAATTGAATAATTGAATTGAACTAAGTTGTATAGTGTTTTGTATTCCATTGCATGTGGTTGCAATGTTTTGACCTTCAGACCGGGAAATAAAACAATAATAATAATAATAATAATAATAATAATAATAATAATAATAATAATAATAATAAATAATAGCTTTTTAAATAATGCGACATTGCTCTTTCAATCTGTTTCTTTTGCAAGCATAAAATACCCAAAATAGAATCCAAAAATACACAAATTTGAGTTAAACGATTTCCAAGTTGCTCAATTGTATTGTGCGTACGCGTATATATGTATTAAAAAAGTCAGTTAATATAAGACGTGATGTTATGAACGCTCTTTTCACCATTGTGCTTCTTGCGAAAAGTCACCTAAGATAACGATTTTTTCTTTTATATATAGATATATATATATATATATATATATATATATACTTATTTTTGGTGGAAAAATACAATTGTATTATCTCCCAAGAGAAAAAAAAAAGAAGTCTTAATGAAAGAACGTCGGAAATAACTATTCTTTTAGTTGAAGTGTTTTTCCAATGTGTCACGATGTCATTTGTGGAATCCTTCATCAAGTAATCAGTCGTAGTCGTGAACAAAGATACCAAAAATCAATATTGTTTAAGCCCTTGAGGATTTTCCAAAAGGATATTTGATTTGTAGTGTTATTTTATTTTATTATTCTTTTTTCTTCCGTTCTTTAAGGGGGGGGGGAGAAGCTATCGAAATGAAAATTTTTGTCATTTGATGATAATCGCATGAACCGCTTATTGGATGAAATGCTCGAGTTGATGTGTTAATTATTCAAATCCCATTTTTCACGAGTGGTCTTCCATTTTGCCAAAACATCACAGTAAGAAATGGATTATTTATTTTTTTTAAAAAAAAAAGAGATAAAATAAAAGTTAAGTTTACTTTTCGATTTATAAAGATGGAGTTTAAGATAAACGATTTTTCGTGACGGATTGTCTTTAAAGTGAAAAATCGCATCGATAAAGCTTGTTCAAAAATAAACCGGATTTTTTTTGAGGCATTGCCATTAGCAGCTATGCGATTTGAGTCTAACAAAATCCGGTTTAATTTTGAACATGTAAATTATGTGCATTTGAATGTAAAGATAAATTTTGCTTTAAGGGATTTTGAAAGTTTGTGTAAAAATAAAACAACGCAGGTTGATAAATGTAAAAATTTGGTTATAATTTTTTTTATTAATATTATTAAAACAACGACAGGTTATTTCGATTTGCTAAAGAAGCTTTTCTCCTTTAAAAAGTTTTCTAAAGTAAGAAAACAAATGTTGATATTATTCAATTTTGTTTTGAAAGGTCATTTTTATATCTACTTTTGATTTCCTTTTGTGACAGTTGATTGTTTTGTTGTGCTTTTTCTCATGCAATTCGTTTCCTATAAAATTTCACCTTTCAAATTGAAAAAGATAGAAAAACAAGAAAATAGCTTCGGTCAAAATTTTTATATTTCTTTTTATTTTCTTATTTTATCAATAAACCAAAAAAAAATTTTTGTTACACTTTCAATTTTTTCATTGGTTGAAACAACTCGTTGTGTGGTATTTCGAAATATACATGAGTGATGTTTATTTTCAATTTAATTTTCTTTTCAATTTTGTTTGTGTTAAATAATCGGTGCTTTCATTTCCGAAGTAATAGCCCTTTATCTTAACGCATTTTGAAGCTATAACTTTTTTACGTCATTTGCTTTTATTTGTCTATAAATCTAAAACAATGTTGCAAATGCTGAAATAACTTGTGTTGTTATGCATTGATTTAATCGATAGTTCGGATATGAAAAATGATGGTGAATGCTATAAATTTCAATAGGGATTCAATTTAGATAATTGATTTCGGAAAGCAGTTTTTTGTTTTAGATTTAATTTATTAATATTATATTGTACGGTATGTACTAATGTTTATTTAATATTCAATGTGTAATATTCAATTATATTGGGTATGCATTTTAATTTATAGTGCAGTATAACTAAAATATTATATAGGTCAATCATAACATACAGTATGTGTCAATTTAGTTATAACTTATAACTTTGATTGACATATGTTATGTTACACTTGCATAGTATGTATGACTAACTGTATCCACGTCAATTGATAATGAGTAACCCGTCAATCATGACGGAACGAATTTCAGATAATTCTGATTTGAGATCCTCTTTTATGCTCAATTTTGTTTACATTCACTTGGTTAAGTCCTTATTTTTGAAAAATGAATGGAACAAGTTCTGAATTTGTTTCATTATGGAAAAAAAGTAATTTTGGTAAAATTAGGTTAGTTTTAAACAATATTTAGGGGTCGCTACCAAGATCTGAAAAATCGCGTGTTAATGCTACCTGTTTCAAACAAATCTTTCAAACTATGGAAAAAAAATTTAAATGTCATCTAAAATGGTACAAATTTTTTTAATATTATTTTTTCTTTAATACTGGAACAAGACAGGCTGGTACCTCTAATCAAAATGAATCTTTTATTTTTTCGCTTTCTTGGTGTCAAACCAATGTTTCCAACTCTGGTAACGAACGACCTCTAAATTTCATATTTGTGAAAACTCACAAAATTTTAGGAATTGTACTTGTTTAAATATTTGAACAAGATAAGCTGGTGTTCCGACTGAATACAACACTTCTGTATTGTTTCCCCATTATAAGGACCACTTTTTTTTACGATACATATTGTGCAATTTATTGTTCTATTACCGTACTTATTTAAAATTAAAGTAACAAAAAATAACATTACTGTTAAAAATAAGCGTTCAAATCTATTAAAGGAGCCAGTTGTACTTTAAACTTTGTTGGTGAAGAAGATAAGTGTTAATAACACGAAAATACGCAGTCAACGTTTGTGTATAGTTAACTGTCACAATAATCTACATAGGCAAGAAGCCAATAATTTGTACCACTTAAAGCATTATATATATATATATATATATATACACACACACACACACACACACACATACATACATACATACACAGTATATATTAAACATAATGTGATTTGATTGATGGCAGTAGTACCACTTCAGTAATTGCGCACATCTAAAATAAGTACCAACGTTAACAAGAACTACTTTTCATGAAATCCACTTGAAAACGTTTGATAGATACACTGTTCATAGTTGATGATTAAATTAAGTGGCTAATAATTAAGATATACATACTGTACTTTATGGTACACGCGTACATGTATATAAGCTTGTATTTTATTTTTTTTTTGTATGTCAGTATTCGTAGGATTCATTATCAGTTTTTCATTTGGGTCACCCTGTACATCACGGGTCTTGTATTGTTTTATGACAACCCAGTGGGTTGTTCATTGTCGACTGGTGGAGCTGGCATCGCCAGTATATATAGGGTGGAAGGTGGATCAACTTTCACGAGCTTTGGATGAACAAACTGAGTTGAGTGCAGTTGTAGCGAGTGAGTGAGAGAGAGCAACACATACACACACCATTTGTTCTTACCCTCACTTTTTTTTATATCTCATATTCTCTGTCTCTCACGCATTCACCCATCACCATCATCATCTTCACTGTGGATGTTGCAGTTTTTTTTTTTTGGTCTTCCTGACATCTCCACGTGCAATTTCGCCGCATAGTACGAACGTTTTTCAATTTTTCAAAATTTTCAGCTATATTTTTGTTTTGTGAAACATTTTTTCTTTGGATTCTACAGAAACGAATAACAGTTTTTAATTGATTTTTAAAAAAAAAAAACAAAAACAAAAATTGACGTCTTTCGATTTTTTGTTTGTTTCACTTTTGTGAGTGCAACTTAGCGGAAGCTATAGTTCATCACTTATCATCACCGACATTCTGTCACCAACTTTAAATTCTTCGGTTTTTTTTTTTTTTCACATTAAGAAGATGTGCGAATGATGCGTGGGTTTAAGTGCTCGATTCGAATCACCCTTACATCTAGTTCACGTGAGTATATTTTTCTTGTTTGATGTAATAACCACTATGTAGTGGTTATTGAGTGATGGCATAGAAAATCGATACATTTTGTCAAGTTGCTTGAATGTCTGTGTATGGGTGTAAATGATCACATTCGCTGAGACAAGGATTGAACGTAATAAAGTACGACAGTTATATTACATTTAAAACGGGATTTGATACAAAATCATTAAGCAGTAATGTAATAGGGATGTACATATTATAAAAGTTATATATAAATATTTTTAACACCTATTTTTTTCTACACATTTTTTAACATTTTTAACATTTTAAAGTGAAATGTATTTTTTTTGACATCCATACTTTTTATCGGTTGAATTTAACAACAGGTTTTTTTTTGTGAAACGGAATTTTGTGTTCATGACGTCATACAAAAAATACTGACTCAATATTCGCGTCAATGGTATTACGAATTTGACAGTTTTCTACCGTAAAATTTTAGTTTTCTACATTTGCGACAATTTGGTTTCGCTTATGCGCGGAATGACTTCTCACGTTCGCGAAGTGTGTGTTAAAAATTATTAATTTCACACTCAACCTATGTTTTAAGTTATGCCGATGACCTAATTGTCTTCTGACACGTGCAATTTTTCGTGTAGCAATTCGAGCAATCTGTTGACAAACTGCGACGTCAGCTTTTTCAATGAAAAGTGGTTGGCAAAACGCTGACGTCACAGTTGTCTACAAATTGCTAGAATTGTCAAACCAAAAATGTCAGGTATAAGTTTAGTAATACTCAACTGTCATCGTTTATGTGTGATGCCCGAACATATAGACAGATAATATTGGAATTTGTTTTTTTAGACAACATACCTATACACATACAAAAACACACATAATGGGAAAATCATTTTGTTACTATGCTGTCTTATGCGACATTTGAAACAATTTTTCATTAGGAATTCGTGACAGTTTTGACATTTGTATATTTCACTGTCACCATTTATTGACATCTTAAGACTTCAATTTCAATGTTATTTTCCTTATAAGTCTGACTCATTTTTCAAAGTTTTATTATAATTGTACGGTGTCTGCAATAGTTTGTTTTTTAACAGTGAACGTTTTTTGTCGCTCGAAATGTCACCAAGCTATGGTTTTTATCTCATGCGTATCATTTATCTTTTACAATGTAAATTAATGTAAGAAACATTAATTTAAAGATTTATAATGTACGATTAATTTCACTTGAGTCATCGATCGTCGTTAAAACGATTTTTTTTTCGATTTATTTTTTTTTTTTTGCTGTATATTGATCTTGACTTAAGTCGAAATCTTATTTGTTTTTAAGATCCGTCTGCTAATTAGCATAACGATCAAAAAGATAAACAAAAAAAAAAGTGTCGCAAAAAAAATTGATCAATTAAAAGTTTTTACGTAACGACTTTTTGAAAATGTTTATTTAACTCTCAATTTTTTGTTCTTGTAAGGTTAATATGATCAATGAAAGTAAGCTAATGGGGGGTGTGTATACATAATGTAACAGACTCGCTTTATTTAAATCCTAAATTTTTTATGTGTATTGTAAGTTTAATGTGATCAATGAAAATGAAAGATTATTTCACATGTCAAACTTTTTTTCAATCAAATTCTAATTCGATCTGTTTTTCTGACGTCATATACACGTCCGGGTGCGTTTTTTCGGTCAAACAACGAAACACCAACAAAGCGCTGAAACGAGCCCGGATGAATGTATGACGTCATAAAAACAGTTGAAATCGATCGAATTTGATCGAAAAAGTTTGACGTGTAAAATGGGCGTAAGACATTGTAATATGTATATCCGTAGCTAAACTTCGAGGATGTTGAACCAATATAAATATTTTATCACCAAATGTTGTAATCGCGGATGTGGTTATAGTACGCACCGAAATAATCAGTTATGACAAGGAAAATCCGTGCGATATTTAAAGGTTAACTATTCAAAGGTTATCTTCCTGTAAAAGAAACGGTGTATATCAATTTCCCGCGAAGAATAACTTCGCAATAAATTATCCGACCAAAAAAAAAAATCGATTGATCCGGATGATCAGTGTCATTTCAGTATAAACTTGGATGTGACTGCTGGAAGAGTTCATTTCATTCTGGTGTGTATCGCATTACATAACCACGTGTTTCTTCTCTAAAAATCTTGTCATGTTGCTTATACACAACATAGGACGCTATATGCATTGTAAATTACACGAAAAGTTTATTATATTGTACATCTTACCGGCAATGTATAAAATTTAGGTATTTTATCGAATGCCTAACCTTTTTTGGTAAAGTATCAGAATGTTATATGTTATTTCCAGTCCCAGAAAAGACCAAACTATTGCAATTATGTTTTTATGATGTTATTTTTATCGATAGGAAAAGACATAACAAGCGATAAAAATAACAATAAATAACACCTTGTATACAACTGTTTAGGTTAGTTAAGGTTAGTTTATTCAGGTTACAACATTTCCTCCAAAAAACATCTGTAGTCCTAACTTCAAATTTAACCGAAATTCTTGCTCAAAGTAACTATTCCAATGCTGATTCTCTATATTGCCTAAACCCGGATTCGATGCATTGCCAGTAGCATATGTACAGTACTGTATATAATTTTGTTTTTTACTTTTGATATATCTTTTTAATGTTAATGGGTTTTATTGACTCAAAACAAAAATCGCATAATAATGAACTTTCTTAGCAAATAAACTAAAACATGAGATCGAGTCATAAAAAAGTCATTAAAAGTTTAGGACAATTGTTGTTTATTGTTGTTGTTGAGTTTCAATTTAATTCAGTTGTTAGCTGAACCAATCGCATCGTGTTGGTGATAATGTAGGCTTTTACAAATCGTAGTTTGAAACAAAGTAAAAAATGGTTAAGAAATAAGAATCTTGCACTAACATAATTAGTGAGGCGTCTAATTAGATTGCCACTAATGAGTAGAAGATGTTTATTGTTTTCTCCATACAAAAGGGGTATTTAGTGTATGTGTAGGCAAGGATAACAGGTTTATGTTTTTGTTCGTTTATTGGTTAAAATAAAAAGATACCATTAATGACGTTAAACCGATTTTGACGATGAAAAATTGGCTTTTTTAAGTTTACTTTGAATGACGGTTTGTTTTTTACTTTTTTTAAGTGGGATTTTATTTATCGATTACATGTCATCTGGCTGAAATATTTTGATGGTATTGTAATACCCCAAATTAATTATTAATTAAATATATTTATTAGATGATATACAAGGTGTCTATAAATCAATTGCCCCATTTCGTTTCTTAATAACACAAAAACAAAGATAGATGGGGTGAAACAGATTTTGTGATATCAGCCATAAGCTTCAATGATGTCATCATGACATCATCATAACATTGTGCATCGAAACTGTAACTTATGTTCTAATAAAGAAATTACGAATATTACAGATTCCCACATCATGTTCACCATCTGTGAAAGTTGCGTTTCTGTGCATATTGTGGAAACGAGTAATTATTAAAAATGGCGACTCGAATAGAGAAAGTTCATTGCATTGCGTATATTAAATTAAAATCTGGAACACAGGTGCAAAAAACTTTTAGAACGAGGTATGAACGATAACTAAAATGCAGGCTTACTATACGTGTATGGTACTTGTCGTACTACTCGTCATACCCATGTGCCTGATTTTTACTCGATATACGCATTGAGCTTTCTTTTGAGTCAATAACTTTTTCAGATGGTGAACGTGATGTGGAAAACAGTTTTTGTTTTATTTTATTTTGCATCTAACTTTGTGGTAGATGTGAAACGAAATAAACCAGGTAATTTATAGAAACGCTGTATAATATACTGCATATACTGTACTGTACGGCATTATAATTAAAAATAATTTTATCACTTTATTAAAAATTATAATGATGATTAAAAGGTCACTTTTTTATTAATTGACATTATTTTTCGTTGTCAGACAACTCGTGTAGAACTAGGCACAAGAAAGACTCGATATATGCGAGTTTCTTATATGCATTTCGATAATACGGGACGAGAAAAATCTTCGTTAATATTCATTTTAATTCTACAAAGAAATTGCTATTTTTTGAATTTGTGCGCCAGAAATGAACTTTGACACTACATGTAAATTCAGATATATGCGATTTTTGATTTATGCGAAGTTTTTGCAAACATGACCCCCGCACAAATCAAAGACCATCGTATTATTGAGTCAAAGTTACGGTCAGTAGCTCTACTTTAGCACACCAAAATATAATAAATCAGGTTTCACGTTTGTTTTAATAATAACAACAATAATAATGAGATTTTAATACATTCGTGAGAACATTACAAACGATTACAATGACATGACAAACAAAATAAAACACGTAATCAGATAGGAAGTTATACATTATAAGAATATAAAATGAGAACCCAAACACAAATAGCAAGTGAAAATCGAGATTATATCCTGTTTGAAAAATCGATAGTAAAAAAAAATATATTTCTTAATATAATTTCTTTGAGATAAATTGCACCCCAAAGATAATGTAACTATTTGGATACCAATCACCGAAACTCTTGAATAACAGATAACCTTTATGCTAGTTACGCAAAACTTGGTGACGTTTTCGAAAATTTAACTTTGAATAAATGGGTATTATTCATTATCACATCAAAGAATACCGAATTATTATGTCTATCTTGATTTCCATATGTCGAAGAATTAAATTAATGCTTTGAATAAGTCTCATAGGTTACACTAAAACCACAAACAAGATGACAAATTTATTTATGTCGTGTTTCGAAGCATCTAAAATGGTCGGAAAAGTCAACCTAGAAATGTTTCTGAAAAGGATGTTTTTTTGCTCCAGAGAATGAGATTACTGGTAAACATTTTTACATTTCATGTGTTTCATTAACATTGCGGTGTAGGTGAAAAAAAACCAACTTTTTCTTAAAACATTGTTATACTGTAAATCTTGCTTATTTTTCCACAAATTGGTCAGATTCCTCGTTTTAACACCGTTAAGTCATGTTTTGCTTTTACCACTGATGCATATAAGCTCTGCAGTTTCATCAGCGGAGTCTTTTGATGTACCGGTACTTAACAGTGTTTTTCTTTGTTTTTCTTGTTCAGCAGTCATTGCAGCAGTCGAGCGTTACTACTTTATACAAAAGATTGTTACCTTTGACATTAAATTGACGTGAATCTAACATTGCTAGGTACATTGCAGGGGGAGAAACATAACGAAGAAACATAAGACGATGGTCTTATCGTTCATTCTAAAGAAACAAAAAACTGTTAAGAATGTCAAAAGTAAGGATCTAGGATGAAAACAAAGAATCGGATAGACACAATTTGAAGTTCGGATAGAAATGCTTTGAAGGTAGACACAATAAAGTATCGTTTTGACGTGTGCAACGTTGTTAAAGGCGCACAAACAGAAATGTCATTTACAGAGTGTTCGAGAAAGAACTTCGAAGTATTAAATGGAATTTATTTTCTGTTGGGATCACGTTTGATGGTGTATTGAGCGTATTTGTGTTTTGATCATATTTGTATACCGCGTTCAAGTTTTAGTTCAATTGAAAGGCTCGTGACAGTAACTGGTCAGTTGCAATTTTTGAAATTTTACAGAATCGACAAAATACTGTTTCGAACAGTGAAATATGCAAAATATTTCGAACTTATTTAGATATGTACAGATCACTTTGTTAAATTCATTTTTGGCCACAAATACTTTACTGGTAATATATTTATTTTCACAGTAAAAAATAAATAAAATAGAGTTGTCTGTTGTTTGTTCTAAAATCACTACACAACAAATAATAAAGTGCTTCCGGGCAGCTGTGAAGCTAACTTGGCTTATACACCCAACAGTGATTATCAGCGCCATCTATGATAATATGTCGTTATCTGAGCATCAGATTGGCCTGTTTCTTGCACGAAACGCCCTAGAATGTCAAAACAATTATATTCATTAAAAAAAATGATTCTGGGTAAAAAAAAAAGTGGAACTGACCGGGCCCCCAGTCTTCCAACTAGTGTCTGTCAGATGGCAGCACTAAAATACTATATTACTATACAGACGCGCTGTGCTGCAGTAATGGCTAACAAAAATTCTAAGCTCTTAAATAGTAGCGTCCATAAATTCTTATGGAGATGAATATTCGAGTGCGGTCTTAGGTAGAATTTTATTTTGATCTCTCCAGAGTTGTTAATGATGCACTCATTGAGTTACACTAACACGTCAATAAACTTGTGACATTTTACTTTAATGACATATGCTACCTACGTATCTTCCAATTTCATTTATATATATTAATTTTAATTACGGATGTTTGTTTACTTTGGTTTCAGGCAAAGTAAACAAGATCAATTTAAACATAGAGATATACAGTATACGGTATATACACATGGGAAAAGAAAATATTTGGCTTAAAGTTTGTTACAAAATAATTATCAACTGAACTAGAGTTAATTAACATAACAAATTAAACGAATGTCAAAAGAATAAATTTATATAACGCTGAACATATAAACATGAAAACAAAACATTCGTACTTATCAAAACCATCAACTTAAACAAGTGAGAAAATATCATACAAATTTGTTAGAATGACATGTTTACATAATAATTATCTATTAAATATCTGCAGTTGTACTTTTTTTATGAGATAACGGTGATTTCAAAGCAAATTTTTTTAGACGAAACAGAGTGCGTTCCATATACTATACAGAGTGGTTCATTTATCGTCAAACAGCCAGTTATCATGAAAACAATGTCAAAAACAAATATGTCAGACAAACATTGTTGGCGTATGAGGGGTCTTTCTAATGGTTCTGGTTTCGTTGACCTTGGATTAATTTTCAAGGAAATCGCATTGTCACATAGAAAACTATGAGTTGTGGCTACCATGTCATATGTAGACACTTGTAGCCAATAGACAATTTAGTCAGAATCCAGTGTCGTTTCATTTATTTAAAACAAACCGAAAGAAAAATTGAACAAAGAACACTGATTATAAAGCAACATAACTCGTCAAAATGACGGAAAAGTTTTTAAGTTATTATTATTAAATTATTAAATTATTATTGTGCAATTCATTGTTTTAACTCATGTTGCTTCGCAACATTATTTTAACTCATATTGCTTCGCGTTATACTTAAGCGGATCGGATTAGACAGGCTGCTTCTTTCAGCTTGGTCATTTTCTTTCACTCTTCTTGCTGCCCCAAGGGAGTGTACCAGTAAGGAGAAAAAGTAAAAAGCTGACCCTTCTACATTCCAGAAGCGTACACACATTCATTTAAAAGTTCCTTTTTGTTGTTGTTTGGTTTGCAAACATAGTAGCAGCCAAATAGGAACCTTGCGTAAGACCATTATATGATTTGTTTTTCGATTCTACAAAGTTGTTTCATTTTAAAAACAGTGATTAGAGAAATAATTTTGAACAAAGTTAACATGTTGGTCCAAGACTCCTGTGCGTGCGAATCACATGATTAATCGCAACTTTATTAATTAAAAAACCCGAGATTCTTTTTCGGACATCCTGTATATACGATATTTTATGATAGTTTTTGCGCGAGGTTTGATTTATGCGAGAAGACCATCTGCGTATAGGAAATTTTCAGTTCCAATGGTATTTCCCAATTGTTAAAGCGGTTGGCAGTTTCCAGTTAATTTTCTATTCATGTTTTTCGTGGTTGTAAAAGTGATGAAAAAGGGGTATAGGATCTCTTTTTTGTGTCAATTTCGAACCCATCCATCTTCATTATTTTCTGCATCCGGAATGAAATGACTTTATCGCTCTGTTCAACATGGTGCCAAGTCACGAGGGATTACTTTCGACCAATGAGACCCGAGCGAGACGAGACTCGAAGTCTGTTAATATAATGGCGAACATTCTATTTCATTTACTAACAATATTAAAAAGAATGTTAAAAAAGCAGCAGGGAATGTGGTGGTAAAATTGGAACTATATGTTCTTGATTAAACAACGTTCCGCATTAATGTTTGATAAGTGGTTAATGAAAAAGACTCGTGCGTAACCATTTGTGTCGAGTGATTTTGATTAAACACACATAACATACGATGGTAACGTTGGTATGTTGGAAATGTTGGCGGTTCCGAACGCTTCATGTATAATTTTACTATAAATAGTAGTTAGCCCGTGCTATTGCACGGGAAGGTTTCATTATTATGAAAAGTAAATAATATGTAACCAACCAACCAACTCCATCTAGTGACAGAATGCTACAACACGAAGCGTTTATGACACACACACATTCATACGCACATACATGCACAGAGCTGGGTCATTTTTATCATTATACATACTATAGTACTGTCATTAATGTGAACTATTCTACTCATACAGGGTGTCTCAAAAGTCTCTAGGCCTATTCATAAGATATGTTTTCTAGGTATTTGCTTGTGACTTTTATTGGTATTAGTTACACTTATTTTTCAAAAAGTGTTTAATTTCTTTGATATTTTTGGGACACCTTGTACACGTTCTTTATTCTTTGATGAAAATCATTGGTTCTGATAAAAATCATATCAATAAAATTTAACGATGACTTTTGGGACATGCTGTACAACCACTATAATGTATAAATTCAACTAATCGTAATTTAATAAAAATTTTAGTCACTTTTGCAGGGTTATAAATTTTTGATTAAAATATTATTATAATAAGCAGGTTTGAAAATACAAAGTGATATCCGGTTATTACGATCACTTTGTGACTAGTGCTTTTTTATAACAATGACCGACTGATAACATTAAACAATATATATTGAACAGTATTTTTGACTGCTTATGATAACAATAACGATTGATAACATTATCCGTGATTATGACAACTGGATTTTACTGTATACTGAGCGTTAGATGTTATCAAATAGCTATATTTATAGTATCGATACCTTTTTATACGATTTTGGTTTTGTCAAGTAAGCTTCTAGAAAGCTGTAATTATATTTGTGAATAATTTTGTTCGTTTATTTTAAAATTATTTTTTTAATATAAATCCAAAAAAAAAGAGAGGGTGTTCTACAGATACTATCGCAAAACTGTGAAATGACGTTAATAAAATAATTGAATATATTTAATTAAATTTTGAAACTTTTTTTTTTATCACGATCGTATTGCTATTGAGTTGCGGAAATAATGAGAAAAATAATAAGTTGAACATGTCAAAAGTTTTTGACATTTCTCCATTTCTTTTCACGTTAATCAATAAATAGAGAACGCTACTTCTCACGTCAAGGAAAATCAAAGTGAGTAATATGAACTGCAAGAACTTGATTAAAAAATTTTTTTTTCATTGATAATAAAAACAAAAAACCGAACGATTATTTTGTACGGACTGAGTGCAGCACAAACATCTCATCATGTCTAGTGATAAAAACCAACGCAACTTTCATTCTCGGTTGCCTTAGTCTTCTTAATTAATGATCGCCACCAGATGTCACTGCTATTAAAAATAACTTAATGTACTACAACAACGCACCTTTTGCCAAGGTCACTCCATCTGTAACGCTAAAATGTGTAACAAGCTACAGCTCATAAATCTGAATATATTGTGTTGAAACTTTTAGTAATTTGATTGGATGTTCATTCGGAACGTTTTTCACAAATTTTCAGCAAATCGAGTTACCGAAAGTACAATTTTTTTATACTCCTTATATTAGCTTCACTTGTGAGTGAGTGAATTATAAATATCCGTTTTAGTCATATTTATATTTGAAACGTGAATCTATATATTAGTGAACTCATTAAACAATCTAAAAAATTAGCAAATTGAAGGCTTGCCCGGAATAACGTTGCGTGTAACAATTCATAGTTTTGAGTAAATGACAAAAGAAGTATTCAGCAACACATTGATTGTCACATATCAGGTGCTCAATTTCAAATGATATACAGTATGTATGTTACAAGCAGGTATGAGTTTGTTTATTGACAGCACTAGCTAGGCCTATATATGAGGCACAGTTTTTCATACTAATCTTAATATTGAATTTTTGTAACATACAACGTTATTCAATTATTGTTAATTGAAAATATGTTTGAAAGAAGACGAAAGGGAGGGGGGAGTAAAAGGGAAAAAAAAACATAAATTGATTATTTTTTTTTTCAATTACGAATTGATTAGAAGTAACTGATGCGTGTTTTATAAATAAGTAAATTAATGTAAACGTTTCATTTTGTGTTTCTTAATGTGATTTGTCATTCTTTTCATTCGAATTGCGTTCTATCGTTTTAACCTTAATAACAACTTTGCTCAATCGAGTAACATTAGCAATAAGTAGACCACAAAGGAAACCGATTTCAGAAATGACATCGGTGTGCATGTTGCTTAATGTAAAATGTGTTTACTTTTTTATGCGAAAAATGAAAGAGAATGTTGTTAATTAATGCAACAGTTGATTTCTACATACAATAGTCAATTTTTAAAGAGTTCTAAAATTTTTAAAACATATGTCACACTCTTATCCAGTGAATTCGTGAAAGGAATTTAAGAGTATTGTTGTTAATATTGTCACAATTTACTTGTACATTAAAAATGCTTTTGGATTCATAAAATTTTTGTTACTTTGAACTTAATGCGGTTTTTGGTATATGAGGTTGTCGTTTTATGCGGTTTTTGGTACATTGGACTATACAGAATATGCTCCCAAACGTCTGTAAATGATGCCAGTGTACTTTTAATTTCCAGCTCACTCACTCACAAACTCACAGGATTAAGCTAATATTAAGCGCATAATCAGGGAAGTCGTTGATTAATACGAATTCTTTATATGCGATTTTGCTAATGTAACGAGGAAAATTCTCCCGATTGCTCATTGTACGCACAAAAAAAAATAGTATAAAATTTTGTACAAACGTGTTGAAGTTTTGTCACTTTATGGAAATTTCGATTTTCAATTCATTCAAAGTTTTGCACAAAAAATAACTCTCGCATAAATCGGGGACGTCATATGTACAGAGTCAAAAATTGTACAGCGCACAGTAAAAAAATACAATAACTGTACAAACATCGCATATAATGTTGCAATTGAACTAGTTCATTTTACTGTGGTGAGTGCTGCATCTAGGATTACGTGGTTCTCAAATTTGATTACAATAGGATGCGGCTTATAAATCGAAATATTTTCGTATTTTTAAACCTTTAATTGATAAACAAACACATTTTCTACTGTTTATACTAGCATCACTTGTGAGTGAGTTGTGAGTTTTCACATACAAAATCAAGACGAATTGATGGATTTTGATGAATGAGGATTTGTCTTAGTTTATCGAGTAACACTGGCTGTATGGCGTCAATAAAAATCAAGCCAATTTATTGGTTGTTTTTATGTAATAATTTATTATTCTATGTATTGTTTGCTATTGTTATTTTATGTATTTCTAATGATTTTATGTCCCCACGAGATGAAGATTAATGAAATAAAATAAAATTAAATTAAAACCCAAAATGGCAGACGCTAAATGCCATATAACCATTATTCTTTAGAGACCCTCCTACAGGCTAAATTACTCAATAAATTTTGAAAAATGAGGTGTCTATAAATCCATCTTAGTCTCACGAGTGTCACTGCCTATACGTTGTTAATTAAAAATCATTATGAAGAACGCTACATGCTAGTATATAAAGAATATGTTTAAAAAAGCATACTTTTTAATGTACTTGTTATACAGATATTTTTTCTTTAAAATTATTAAATGTTTATAATGTGTTTTTATTTTTTGTTAAAGAAATATTTTATATGTTAGGTCAGGTGTGAAATAATCGGAAAAGACGAGTAAATCCTATCTCTGTTCGAGATATCTTTTTTGGTGACTGAAAAAAATAATATTACGTGAAAGTGCCAAGTCAGCTAAGGATAAAAATGTGAAAAAACAAAAAGGTTTTGTCGGTTTTTTTTTTGTTGAGGGGGTAGGATTTGTTATTCGCAGTGGGAAAAACTATCCTGTGATAAATGGGATTTGAAGAGAATATAAAAACTTTTTCCCCTGAAAAAAAACAAACAGTTTTTTAGTCGTTTTTCGTTGTTGTTTTCTATTTTTAAAATGCGTGTTTTTAATACATTTTCGAAAGTTTTTTTTTTTTTTTTTTTTTTTTTTACATTTTGATTTAGATAAACCGAACAAGTTGCTTCAGGAAAATTATATTACTATCGATTGCATCAAATGTTATGGCGAAGTTTTCAAATATAATGTTCTCACTTTTTTCCTTTATCCAAAGGATTTCGTTGTTGTTGTTGTTGTCATGTTGAGTGATGGAGGTGTTTCATGCTGTGATTGAATGTTTTCTGCTTCATTGCTTATTTAACTGTTCCAAAAAGAACTCTCGATAGCTGGCACCTGTGTTTAAGACTCAAGTGGGATTTACTGGCTACTAACAATAAACGACCTAAATGACATTTTACACCCACCCCATTTGGTGGCAATTTTTTTATTATTCCAATATATATAAAAATAATCTATAAAAATACAATTATTTTTATAGCTGTTTATTTATTTGTTTGTCTGTTTGTTTGTGCGCGCATGACAAAAAATGTAACGTGTTGGTTTTTTTCCGGTGGGTTTAATGATTATCACTATCGGAACAATGTATTACCACTATTGTTCATTGTTATTGTCAATGTTACACTTTCAAGGAGTAAATCAATGCAAATAACAAGATTAAATTTTATGTGAAATGTGGAGTTTTAACTTAACTTTGAAATTGGTGCGTCATTGGTGCGTCAACATTCAGTAATTTTGTCGTATCTAGTTACCGAAGTATTTCCGCACTACAGTTTATTATTAAAAGATGTTTCGTTACATTCTCTCTATCATTTGTGAAAGTTAGGAATAATTACTCTGCATCATCCTGTGTATTCATAATTGGAATATATTCAATTAATTTACTCAGATACATATATGTCACTTTATATTGTATAGTTTAACGCTTGAATTATGCGCATAGTTTTCTAGTACGTTATT
>JAQIWH010004123.1:0-17806 GCA_034695005.1 Cryptops parisi | reverse complement strand
ACGATTCGCTTTCATTGTTTTTGTCTTCACTGTGCTTAATTATTCAAGCTGATTTCTGAAATGAAAATAAAAATGATGAGACGTACCCAATACAAACCTTCAAGAAATTTTGTTTCTATTTTACCAGTACCTTCAGCAAGAACGATTTGACAGATGATTCCTAAAACAAGGAACTGTTTCCAATTGCATCCAGCATTATATACGTATATTACCATAGTTTCCTTGGAAGAGCAAGTTGAAAAGAGCCAATCACAACTTCGGATGGTCAGGAGACCAAACAAAAAAAGTGAAATGATGTTACTGCAATCGTGTTACATCTTTGAAAGAGTCAACTATTTTAAAATAAATTAGAATAAATTAAAAATCGTGTGTTAAATTACAACATGTCGTATCATTATAATTTCACAAGAAATAAGCCACGTGTTATCCACGGGGAGTCAAGAATTTTAAAACTGTGTGTACACTCACGTTGCTTCGCAAACATTCGTTGTATGAAAACGTATAAATACATATTGTATATACAGGGTATCAAAATCAAGTGAATATCTGGCTTAGTGTTGCAGATACGTCGATTAATTACATAGGCAAATGGAATATGATCAGTATACCGGAAGGAATAGTACTATTCTCATTGAAATTATTTTTACGGAAATAGCATTGCTACATCAAAAATCATGAGTCGTAGCCTCACGGACAAAGGTGGCCCATTAATGAATGAATGAAAGAGTTGTAGTTACCAAATCCAATTTAGAAATTTGTAGCCATGAGCCCATTTAGTCAGAATCCACTGTCAATTTATTTCCAACAATCCAACCGAAATAAAAATTGATTCAATAATAGACAGTAAAAGACACTCTGCCCCTACAACAGCTTCTCTGCAAGTCACCCATGCTATTCAGTGAAGCTAATTCAATTGTTACATGGTTAATTTTAAATACAGATTTAAAGATATATAACAACAGTGACTGCTGTTATACATGTTTAAATCGATGGTATTTGATTGAAAAAGTTTGACGTGTAAAATAGGCTTAACACAATTTTTCTTCTTGAGTAATGTGTTATAATTCCTAATTTGGTTAATTGACCAATGTTTCATATTTTCCCTCAAATGAAATGAAAAAAAAAGCATATGAAAAATGAAAATGAATTTATAATAAAGTGACACAAATGTGAACAAAAACAGATTTAGAAGTGAGTTGGATACTTGTTTTTTTTTAAGCCAATGGGATAAGAGGGCGTCGCCTGTCTATAGATCATGTTTAGTTAAAAACAAACAAAAAACACCGTGGAATCCTGTTATTATGATCACTTTGGGACTACTGTAGTTGTTTTTGATAACAATAACCAGCTGACAACAGTAAAGAATGGATAAAAATGAAAGATATTAAACAATTTTTTGGGACCGACTGATTATGATGACAATAGCCAATTGATAACATTATCCGTGATTATAAAAAACGGATTCCACTGTATTAGTTTTCACGATAAAAATAACAACCACTTGTTTTCATGGATCATTAAATTGATACATTTTTGTTTAACTAACCGAAACCAGTACCAATACCCAGACACGAAACGCCCTCATAGCAGTGGCTGGTTGTTAAACAACACGTAGGCTACGGCTACCGTGACTCCAACTGTAGTCGCTCATCATGTTCTTGTTATACTGTCTTTCAGTCCTTGATAGCAGTATTGAAAGTTTGGCACATCCTTATAGAAGCACTCCCATTGCTCCTCTAAATATGCTCCCATGTTCCCCTTGAATTTATCAACATGGGCATCAAGAATATTGACTTTGAGAAACACCCTGCAACCCATTGTGCTGTAGTTCAGTCCAGTTGTGCCAGAGCTTCAACCAGCTCACATGATTTTCGGTCTTGTGATCGTCGTCCAAGAAGTTCCCGTAGATGCTCCAAGCTGTTTTCTCCTTTCTAAGTGAACTTCTTGGGGGAATTCGTTGCAGCCCATAAGCTTCTTTATGTGTGGTCCTACGAAGACATCGGTTTTGACCTTTGTCTCAGCCGATAACTTAGAGAAAAAGTCTCGAAGGTATTTGAAAGCTACCAACTCCATATCTTACCTACCGGCTCAGTTTAATGAGCATTAGCACTATCCGGAATCCATCAGTGGCTTCCACTTGATGTTGGTCCTCATCACAGAAAACTCGATCCGTTCTAGCCATAGCCAGTATCGTTTGATGTAGTGTGCCTTGGGATCCTACTGCCCCAGAGGCAAATTTAGCAGGACTTTGTGAAAAACCCTTAAGAGACTCATTAGGAACGCCACCATTTTGAAGTGTCTTCCCTCCTCCAGCCGTATTTCTCAAATATACTTTAAGACGTCCAGCAAGATCTCGAAGCTGATGTAATCCTCTTTAAGGTGAACTGAGTGAGACGTGGGAACGAGACGGTTAGTTGTTTTAATTACAGGACAGCACGGCTTTGAAACTTGTTGGATGTACGGTACTGTCAATCGAAACCTGAATTTTCGTTTTCACTCGTTCGAGTTACAGGAAATTCCAATTTCTTTGAACAAACTGGTTACATTGTGACACTTTCTTTGAACTGTGACTTTCCACTCTCATCCTATAAGTTCTACTACTGCTAAGCTTAAACGTCAACATTGAACTTAGGGCTACATATTTATATTACTGATGACATGGCGTGTTTACACTATCCTATATACAGATTCTATTGAACAACTTCCATCGTTTAGTATTGAAGTTGTAATGATTATTTACGAACAAGAACACCCCCATACATCATACATACAAAATAGTTTTTCAGAGCTAGGCCTGAAAAACGATTTCTAAGTGAACTGAAATATACAATACAGTACACAGAGTGCATCATGCAGAAGAACGGAACATGCGCCAAACATAATGAATATGTACTACATAATCAAAAACTGTCGTATTAATGAAACTCCCAAAAGCAGGGTTCTATTGTATTAAAATCGGTTGGTTATTTCATTTTGTGAGAAAAAAAGTACAAAAAAAATTCTATTCCACAGTAATATTTTATAACAAATTTTTTACTTAAATATAATTTTTTTTAGTTACCATACATTGTGATATCAACGTAACTAAAATCCAATAAATAACTCAAAACAGAAAACACCATACAGTAAAATCAATTTTCGATAAGATTCAGAACATGAGAGCAAACAGTATGTATTTATTATAAACGCTCTAAACAAAATAAAAACTGTAACGTTTGATGGAACTGCAAACTACAACGAATACAATATCGCATAGTCGGTACAGACTAAAACATTCGGAATTTTTTCGAATACTGTTTATAATATTCACATACATTATGCTCTCCATTCATAACCTTTTACCTACAAAACCATGTCTTATCCACGTGAATTACAAAAAAAATTCATGTTACACATCAATTGAGTATCTTGATGGGTTTTTTTTTTTGTAAAAAAAAATATATTAAAATTAAAATTTTAGAAAAAAAAAACATCAACTTTTAAATGAAATTAAAATTCTACTCTCAAATACTATACACTAACAAAAACCAATTTGAACTGCCACATAATTTCAATAATACAAAAATTCAACATGGAAAGTGTCCCACAGCAAAATAATCAATGACAAAATGTTTAATACAATACTGGACACAATTTGTTTTAAGAAAAAAAAAACTTTTTTAACAAGACATTAATTTGAAAATTAACGCATTGAAATTATACACCAACAAAAAAAATTTTTTTACATGATTTCAAAAAACAAAAATTTTATGAAACACCTATGGAAATTTTACGATATTAAGTGGACCAGCCACAGATCGTGTGATGAAGAAACTTTCTATTCACATTTTACATACATTGGTGACACAACATAGGCGTGTGATGTTGAACATTTCTCATAGAATCAACATGGAATTTTTTACAATGGTCGGACATCAACTTTCTTTAACCCCTGCTCAAAACATTTTTCACTCAAACCCCAACTTAAAGCATTCTAACAAGAATTTAAGTCTTGCGAAGCATATAATGTAAATAATAATAAAAAGCTATGTATGTACTACAATTTGCATTTTGTTTAAATACTAGTCAAGCCTCCTATAACGAGCAACTCCTAAGCGATTTCACACAATGAACGGTTTGAAAAGTATAAATTGAAGCGCTCGGTGCAGTGACCGGTCAGCTCCAATTTTTGAAATTTTAGAGAAGGTATTTTCAAACAGTTCCATTTTTCATATTATTATCAAAGTAACACAGATAAAACGTATAACAACAAAGATCGGTAAACAATAAACAAAATCTAAGAATTGGCTAAAACAATCTCGCAATATGAACCAGCTGTTCTGAGAAAATAGTGACAACACCTTTCAGCAAAAATTGGAGCTAACCGGTTACTGGACCGAGCCCTTCACAAATAAAAGCAGCAAAACTCAATGAGTATCGATACAATAGAATCAATAGATTATTCAGTCAGTTATCACTTGACAATTCTTGTAGTGATTGTACCTTCAGGCACCATTTTGTTTTCTCAAACAGTGGGTTTACGTTTTTTTAAACAAAAATAGTGAACTAACAATAAACTAAAAAATAAAAAAGTGAAGATAAAAAGAAAGTAAGTGAAAGATAAAATGCCTTTGTTGAAATAAAGAAATTATAATAAAATGGGGGTGAAAGTGAGTGAACTTTATAAATCATATGAATTATCTATGTCCAAAATGGAAGCAAATTTTCAAACAAAAATTTATTATACAGCACATATGGCAAGGAGACTGATAATTTTTCAAATTAGAAGCTTTATAAGGTAAAAATGTTCCTACAACGAGTTTTTTCCCATAAATGAAAGTACTAAACCAATTGTGTGTATGAGGCTTGACTGTATGGTATTCAATAGTACTGATAGCTATGTCATGGAAATGTGTCGTCTGTTTCGTTCCAATTCGAACCATAACATATATTGTGAACTATTTGCTGCACAACAGCATTTACATGACATATCGTATCACATTGGCTGCAGTACATTCCATTGATTTTCAAATGGCAAATCTAATGTTATGACACTATAACAAAAACAATAGTTCATTTCAAAGGCAAGTCAGTAAAATATGGCACTGTTATACATGAACAAAACAAAAGTTGGCAAATCTTAAACAAAAATTAACTTTTGATAAAAGACAATGTTCCTATGAAGTTCCAACAATAATAAAAAAAAATCATTTTTACTATGGCAGCTATTTTAAAATAAACCATAATTACACTTAGGTCAACAAAACAAAACAGTTTTCTATATACTGTACACACACTTCGCTGAATTGTGGTTAAGCATTTGCAACTTAATAAAACCAGCCATCGTCAAAACCACAAACAATGTTTAACTTCACAAATGCTACGTCATTTCAAAACCACCTTCAAAATTTGACCATGCAACCATTCACAAACATTGTACAGGGTGGTCCATAAGTCCACTTTACCATTTAAAACGTCAATTAAATTTTTAACTATTATACGCTTATAAAAAGCTATTCCAAATCTTGAAATTGTGTTAAATTTATTATGGAAAAATTCACAATGTATGGAGCAATTTCATTTCCAAAATTAACAATCTATTTGGAATTTCACGAAATTCAGTTTGGATAGAATGTTATTTGATGAAGCCACAAAAAGTTGTAATAGAAAATGCTGTAAAAACAGCCGATGTTTGTGAAGGAGAAAATGAAGTTAATTTATGTGATATTTTCTTTCATACAAAGCTTGGAAAATAATTCCATTTTTTGTACATTATAAATATAAAAAAAAATAAATAAAAAAACCAAAGTTATTCAGTTTTTAAATGGCAAAGCTTATGGACCACCCTATTCCTCCCCTTTCATCTTACGTATAAAATAACAAATTATTAAAGAAGAAAAACAGCAATTTATAAATGGCCTTATCAACTATACAGGAACTATTCGAAAAATCAGAAGAACATGATTTCCACAACAAATTCATCAAAATGTTCGTCACTTATGTGCAATTATGACAACAAAAAACAACGAGTCTCCAACATTCCGTAATTGGACACACTTGGTACTATTATAAATAAAGAGTAATTTTCATAATAAAGAAATTTATAGAATGAATAACTTTTGCCATGATACGTCAATTAAAAATCGACTGCTCACATTGATTGATAATACATGTATTATCCATCCTGCTACTACAGTCGATTATATAGGGTGTTTTTAAAGTCACTACTTGCTTGGCAAAATAAGGCAAATTTTCAGTCAACGGTTCGATGACATAATAATACATCTATTTGTATACATGACCAAAATAACAAAAAATCTTGACATAACCTCGAAATGCAAATTAGTACATTTTGCATCATCATGTTGTCTGAAAACTCCAAACCAGACAGCTGCAATGAGAGACGAGTTTACAACCATTGCAAGAATTATTTTTTTAAACAAATTAATTAGTAAATTGAGGAAAGTAGTAGAACAATGTAAATACCCACATTTTGTAGTTGAAACATTTCTTAATCAATCCATAAAACATCACAAAATTTGCCATATTTCATCAAATAGTTACGCTAGAAACATCCTTGCAAACTGTAGAAACTAGGTTTTCGAATTATGTTAATTGTAAAATAATTTAACACTTCTTTTTATCCTCTTCCTGTTCATAATTTGCAATTTCTTCACCCCGTTTCCGCATAGGACAGTACCATGTTCCCGCTGATCATACAACTCGACGCCTCTTCCAGGTTCACTGGAGACTACTTTGTTTCATAATCATAAAAAAATGCACATTATTTTGTATTGCCAAAAATAAGATGAAATCATTTCAGCACACTAAAAAACCATATAAAATATACATATAAGAACGTGTAACAAAATGGCGTAATTTGTTAACACAATTGTACATCTACAATTGTGTTAAAAAAAGCTTTCGGGTATAAAACAATGAGCAACCGAAACGCAAGCAAATGAAATGTTTGAGCCTAAAAAAATCTCATTCATGATATAAATCTCATTTCTGGATATCAATATTGTACGTTGACTCTTCGGTGATGTAATATTCTTCCAAGGTATTTCAGTATTAATTGTACCAGCTTGCCTGGAAGAACGTTCTATGTCACAAACCAGTTTTGAGTAAATCGAAAAAAATGTTTGTTGTCTAGACAGCGTTTTTCGCAATATTTTTACTGTTTTACAGAATGTAGTTAAGGTTTCTCAAATACCGCGCTTTTGGTAAAACCAGTTTTCGGTTTAATTATTTTTAAAAAAATCGGTAATTCCAATTTTGTTTCGGTATTTAAAATCAAAACAAGAGAAATCACACAATTTGTAACAAATTTTATCATAATTTTTCTTTTTTTTTGAGAAATGAAGTTTGAGGAATACAAATGCATTCAAATGATGATCAGATAAGTTTGATACTATTTAGTACAAAAATCATTTGTAATGGAAAAACTGCGATCCCTGACTGTGAATTAAACTGGTTAAACTGAGGCAAGTTGAAAACCGGTACCAATACCGAATAAAATACGATTTTCGATATTAAAAAAAATCCTGAGAAATACCAGTACCGGTATATACCGGTAGAAAAACCCTCAATGTGGTGTTATTTTCTATCTAATGATAACACCACTAGTTAGGCCAATGCACGAGGAACATTTTTTCATAATAATCTCAATTTTGAAATTTTGTCACATAAAACGTTCTTCCGGGCAATCCTTCAATTGCTAAAGTGATGCTCTATTTTTTCTTTTCCTCCTGAACACACACGGATACACGCCTTTCCTCAAACAAAAGTTTCTTAACAAAAATAATCATACCACAAAAACAAACGATTAAAAGATCCGTCATTGGCACTGGAAGTCGTTTTTGTTATGTTTTTCGTCTAGAGAATAAATGTAGAAAAATAAATGTTTCTTGGCACTTAGGGAAGTGAGATTTTCATTTTCTTTTTCCGGATCAAGAAAATGTGTTAGAGAAACAGATGAGTTTATCTGTTTTAAAAAGTCAATGGCTTTGCTTTCCGTAATAATAGCTAGAAAATGCACATTTTCTTGATAGAAGATAAAAACCACATATATACCTCACATGATACTGAATGATCGCAATAATAATCAATAATAAGGATATATCTTTTACTATTATCTTATCAACCTTCCTGTTTTGTCATCGATCCCGCCGATCTCCGATTTGGGGTCGGGCGATAGTGAACTCCACGATACAGAAGAACATTCGTCGAGTTCCAGCGAAGAGCACGGCGTTGGCGTCTCCTTGTTGACTACGCACGTATCCTGGATGACATAAAACTGAGATGCTAGAGAGTCCACCCAGTCGACGAGGTCTTTTCCGAACCTCAAGGCATTGGCCCCAGCTTGCCTCACTGCCGATTCCTTGTGATTGAGACCTAGAAATTTCTCCACCATCGACACGTTGTGGTCCACGTAGGGCCGCCCTGGACCATTGTGGATGAATCTGAAACAAATACAATGATTGTCAAACTTTGGCAAATAAAAATGCTCCAGTCCGATGAAATTTTGGCATTTATTAGGAGAATTTAGTTTTGCATCATTCTAGTCGGAATCTTCTGTCATTCAGAAACTAATCTGTGATCAATCAGTGATTTTTCTCTGAATACAAATGGACAGAGAGAAAACATTTCATATTTATAGTTTAATTGTAATTCCAAATACATATAAAAAGCAAAAAGACAAATTTCTGTCAACAAGTGGGAGCTATCAACAACATATTAACAGCTTAACGAAATTCCTCGAATATTTCAACTGTGGGCAGGGCAAGTTTCAATTTTCACTTGAAATTGTCAGATTTGTCATTTCGTTACAAACCAGGCTCCAAATGAGTCATTTGGATGTTTATTAGACTCAAAAAATGCAACATTTAGCAGATTATTTGTTGTTGTTTTTTTTACCATGGAAACGTTCAAACAGCATTTAACATATTAATGTACTTCCGAAAAGGAGGGGGGGAGATCCCCTAATTTTAAATTTTAAATTCCTGATTAATTGGTTGATATTTGTGATTTAAGGACTGCACCGACTTCCATCAATTCCTAATGACTCAAAAGATCAATTATTTAAGCATTTAATTTTTTAATACTGCAATTTAGCCCAAGACTCAACAAATAGCATTTATGAAACTGCCTATGCAAGTTTCCTATTTTGCAAGGTACCACTATAATATTTTTGGTACTTGGTAGTGATGCACTGAATAAATCCAGAAAAAAACCAGCAATACCTATATTATTTTAAGATTTGTAATATCACACACATTTAAGATGTGTACAGTAGTGGAAAAAGTAAACTATAAACTAGCAAAGATAAAACAAAAATACTGTATAGTGTATACAATACACCTTGGTTAGGCATCTTAATTACTGTTTATTACTAGAACAACTAAAATAACTTGCGCTTACCTAAACAAGCAACAATACGTATCATTTATACAATTATATTGCAACTGACTTGTGTGGCAACATTGATTACCTGACAGTATTGCACAGTATGACAATAAAAATTATAAGATTTTCAAAAGAAAAAATCAAAATAGGTGTTCAATTAAAAGAACTTAAAATTTCAAGAAAAATTAAAACAAATGTTGGGATGCTAAAATAGATGTAATGATCATTTATTAAGAATATTAATAAATTTTTAAAAATGGATTGTTTGCTAGGAATGGATTCTTTTTCTTTCAAGACAAACATGAAATAATTCACCTAATCATAATCATTCAAAACGATTTGAAGCAAATTGCATAAGTCATTTAAAAATTTAAAATAACAGTGCTATTGGCCAAGATACCCAGAAACATGTTTGTTTTTTTTTGGGTGTTTGTTTTAAGAAACATCATTTTTGCTGAAAACAATTATGATAATTGTTGAGGATAGGTAGATAATTGAATTATCTACCTATCCTCAACTAATGCCATATAAACTGATGATCAAACACCATAAACAAATTACCCTGTCACAACAAAATTTCGAATACTGTATAAAAAGTAAACACTTGTAACACAATATCTGCGCTTCCTTTTGAATTTTTAATCCGTAAAAAAAAATAAGTTACAATAAGATATCAAAAATTATAACAGCTTCAGCTATTTTTTTTTATATTAAAAACACAAAAAAAAAACCATATGATTTTTTTTTTTTCAAAATAGTCTTTTTATTTCGGTTATTATAACTTTTTTTGCCTCACATGTAAAAAATTTTGACTTTTTTTTCAAGACCTTCTCCTTCCTGGAAGGAAATAAAAAGAAAAATTCCTCCCTTCAAACTACAACCACAAAGGAAACTTCCACCGTGGAGTGGAGATAATGACAACCTCAATTATCTAGAATGCCACACCTTTCCAATTTTTACTTATTCAGATAAATTTCCACTCGATTTCATTGAAGTTATTTTCAACAACACCACACAAAACAACAAAAAAATCTGTCTCCAAAAACAACATGTTTTCAACTTGACCTCCCAGTTTAATCTGCTCAGCGAGCGAGTCATTCTGGTAAATAGACATCGTTGCGGATAATCGACATCCGGGAACGACGACTCGACCAATCCCCCACGTGCATGCGTGGTAGGGCAGGGCAGGCAGAGAAGTGTTTTGTTGTTTACTATGCTGTCGAAGCGAGTTTGTTGTTCTGCACGCAGCAGCATCTTACGTTGGTTAGTTATTATCTATATCGATTCATCCCAAACTTTGCTTCTTATCACTGTTAATGAACCCATTTGTACACGACTAACTATCGATTTCCCTGTATGCTCCTCAATAGGTAGAGTGGAGGTCACGATGATGAGTTAGCTAGCACACAATGGCATCTAAACGTAAACGTGTGGTGTTGCCCATGATTCAAAAAATCGAAGTGATCGAGAAGTTGGAGCAAGGGGTGCCCGTGCACGAGCTGTCCAGCCAGTACAACATCGGCATGTCGACCATCTACGAACTCAAGAAACACAAAGGGGTCATCACCAACTACATGGCAACGATGGACAACGACGGCGGTCGGAGGAAATCGATGAAGAGGGCGGAAAACTTTGCGCTGGAAGATGCCGTTCACGCGTGGTACATGCAGAAACGAGCTTCGGGCGAACCCGTCACGGGTCCGCTGCTGTGTCAGAAGGCCTTGGAACTCAACGAGATACTCGACGGGAACCCCAACTTCAAAGCCAGCTCGGGCTGGCTGAAAAATTTCAAGTCCAGGCACAGAATACAAGAGTTGGAAACCCACGACGAGAAAGTTTCCGACGACCAAACCGAAGCGGAATCGTTCAAACGCATGTTTCTCTATGTGATCGAAAGCGGAAAGTACGACCGAGACAACGTCTACAATGCGGACGAAGTCGTCCTACGCTGGAACTCGCTACCTCAAAAATCCCTGCCGTCACCGTCGGCGACTGGAGAAGCGGAAAACGACGAAGACTGCGTGATGGTGATGATGTGTTCCAACGCAAGTGGTTCCCACCGGCTTCCGATTCTCATGATCGGGAAATACGAGACGCCAACGGGCAACGACGACAATCTGCCAGTCAGATACCGACATCAACCGCACGCTTGCATGGACACCACCATATTTCAGGATTGGGTCCAAAACATTTTCATACCCGGAGTACAAAAATTTCAGCAAGCCAATGGGAAAAACGACAACTTCCTACTGATATTGGACAACGCCCAGACTCATCCCTGTGAAACGATATTCGACCACGAGAACGAAAACTTCCACATCGTTTTCATGTCTCAAACCATAGCCCCTCTCATACAGCCCATGAATCAAAAGATCACCGAAATATTTATCTATCTGTACAAAAAGGAGTTGGTACTTCGACTGCATTCGATGGCCACCAGCAAGAAGCGAAAGCGCGAAGACAGCATCAAACGTGTCACTTTAAACGATGCGCTAGAAATGGTTGCCAGCGCATGGACAGCCATGTCGCATCCCACGTTACTGAAAGCTTGGCATAAACTGTGGCCGTCGAATGAAACGGAAACGGCTAGTGGCTCCGAAACTTTCATTTCTGTACCCAACGTCGTTAGCCTTTTGAGACACGTTCCTGGGTGCGAAGAATGCGACGAGTGCAGTGTTGCCGATTGGTTCAAATCCGACACCGTGGTCCAGGAACACAAGATCGTTCCCGATCATGAAGGCAACGGCGAGGAATGTCAAACCGACAACCACCACCAAAACGAAGCTGGTCCTTCCAACTCGGAAGCCTTTGTAGCCTTCGAGACGTCAATCAAATGGTTCGAACAACAAGACGAGTGCGACCGTACAACCATGAACATTCTGAAAAACCTACGTGACTTAGCAGCGTTAAAAATGAACTTTAAGCAAGAACCTACAAGCTTTGCATCTTGATATAATAACTAAACTAGTTTCGACTAAAACATAACATTGCATTTTTTTTTTTTTTTAAAAAAAGAATATTTGTCACCCTATGTTTGTTCGTATATCACATCAAAGTGCCTAACATTACGCATGATGTAAGTTGTATCTACAATTTTTATATACAATGCTCAAAGACTTGGGGTAATGGAATATTCATTTTTGTCGACCAAGAAAAATATACTCAAAAAGCAAACTATAGTTGTTCCATCAACTAACTACATTATTAACAGTTAAAAGATATATTGAAAATTTCTCATTTTCAATTATTATTATTATTATCATCATCATAATTGTTAATAATTATTAACAGTTGTTCAGTAGCGTTCGCTTGTTTTTAAAATTACCTATCATCATGATGCTTGTTAACCGTTTCTCGTTATTACTGTTAATAATAATAATCAATATGACTTGTGAAATGGTGACTTTCACATACAAAATTGAAAAAACAAAAGACAACCACCACCAAAAAATTGTCAAAATAAATTCTAAAATCTGTTGCAAGATATAGATCGTTACTTACTATTTTCCAATGTCTTCACACAACTTACAAATATGTGTGTACTAACGTTCGCTTGTTTCCTTACAAAAATTCACACCCAACTAGCAATAGTATAAAATGAACTACTCTGAAGATTTTTGAAGGTTTGAAGGACTAGATTTTGTAGAATAGGACAACATGACAAAAAAATTTCACAAAAAAGGGGCTTTTCTCTTACCTTACATGGTCTGCAGAGATTTCAACACCGTTCATGAAAGACAAGGGGGTCACTAAAAACTTAGTTTCCGCCACTTCGTTCCACAAGTACATCAACTTCACCGTCCAGATGCCAGGTCGAAGGGGTTGTCTAAACGTTGGTTTGTGGACGTTGATCTAACACGGACCGAGAACAAATGACATTTTTTTATCTATAAAGTTAAATTTGTATTTACATCTCTAAAAGTAACGTCGCGCTCGAAGATGACCCTCACCTGTGGTCCCAGCTCAACACGAACTTCGTAAGACCCAGCCACAAAATTGGCAGGATCTATCCAGATGAACGTAGCCGCTATCCCTTCACCGGGTCCCCATTTGTGCAAAAGACTAGGTTCCGAAAATGGACTGATGACACTTTCAAAGTTGCGAAATAGTTGCTCCTTTTGGTCATAATTTGTTCCAACCTGTTAGCATCAGTAGACAAAGACTCAAATACATTTACCATTTAGAACAATAAACCGCAGACTGATCGACACAGCTTGCATAGCTTTCTGCTTTCGTTACGATCCAATTTTTAAACCCAGTCTTTGACGTGGATGATCAAGCGCACAAGCAACATAAGACTAACCCTGTTTAGTTATGGGTGGTTTTAAAAACTGGACTTTGAAAACCATACCTGCAAAAGTTTTATTCTGCTACCAGCTGGACCAACACTTTTTGAGACCGTGAAAAAATGTCGTGGCCTCGCTTGAGTTTCAAACGTAATAACTTGTTTGTTTCGCCCGATCGAGGCTTCAAAAAGCACCACTGTTCCCTGCAATCAAAATATTTCCTACTCAATTTCATAAAACCTAAAGGCTGCCTGGCACTTCATCAATTTTTGGTGTGACAATCCGTGGACAACTGTGACGTCTGCTTCTTGTCCATCCAATGAAAACTGGTTGGCAGGAAGCTGATTTCACAGTTGTCCACTTGCTGCCACCCATTGCTGGTGACAGGTGGCCTTTAGATACCCACATGCAGTGATGACAATTACAAGTAAAGATGAAAAATAAATCAAAAGTGCAGTAAACCTCGTTATCCGCTAAGCTTACATTCCTGGGGAAAGGCAACTGAAGAGTCAAAATTTAATGTCAAAATAATGCCGCACAAAAGAAATAAAAACTGGATTAAATGCATTAAATTTTTTTTAACGTCCACTTGTAGTGCTGTCTGAAAGTTTAAACGCTATAGTGTGTTGATCAAATCTATTTTTTTATAATTTTAACGACATTCACTACTTGTGTATCTACTCGATAGTACTGTACTATATACTATCCATGAATGAAACTATTATCTATAAGAAAATGATGAAGTAGGACAAACTAATCCTCACTGGCAATTCTAAATGTTATTACCATTTGTTTTTTTAATGCCTTTCTGAAATTAAAACATATTGCGCTTATCAAAATAAGAATTACAAACCACGTATACCTCAAAAAAAAAAAAAACGGCAGATAACGAGATAACTGTACATATGTATGTAGTTTGGTAAAAATAATTCACACACCTTATACACATCACGATCACTGTAAAACGAAGCCTCTTTCACTCTGCCAGGAACAATCTTGCATTTCTCTTCCACTTGTTTCAATAACCGTATACTCAAACGAGCAAAACTATGATACATGGTTAGAAAAGCATCATCCGGCCGAGGGGAACTGTCAAGCGAGTGGTAAACATTTTGCCAATACGATGTTAGACCAGCAGTATCTATTGAAAACAGTTTTAAATAAACTGCTGTTAACAAAACAACACAACAACTAACACCATTCGACACGAAAAGGTACATGCACAAAAATTACGAATAGGTGGTTCACTTCCACATTATACCACAAGACCATATGCCAAATTCACAACAAAGAATTCCATACCTTGATCAACAGGTCCGTATAACCAAGATTCCACTTGGTCAATAATCTGTTGGTTTATAATGGGCTCAAACTTCCTAGCGAAAAAATACGGACGTTCTTCGGTGGACTGAAAAGAAAAATAAACAGCGGAGTGATGAATCATGATAAAAAATAAATGAAAAATGTTCCTATAGATCACATGATAAGTTGGCATCAAAAGTTTTACCTTTATCCGAGTCCAATCATCAGGTTTGAAGTCGTTCGGAGAACAACCGCACCAGTCAACGATATGCTGATACTGACATCGGCATCCAATTTTTCGCTTCCAGTTGGTGACATGTAAGTTATTATCCACAAAAGTATTGCAAAACTCACTGTTCCTTATAACAGTATGGAAAAACGACTGAAAAGACAACACACCCTAATTAATGGTGGACAATCCAATCGGTTCATCAACCATAAATAAAATTGGAAATTATTAGAATTACCTCTGCAGGCAACAAAGTGTATTTGTAGACTGTCTTTAGTCCAGTCACTAACTCGTCCTTGCTGTTCACCAAGTAACTGCAAAAACTTCTACTCAAAGCTATCCAATCGCTGCCTCCATCGACTCGCACTCCCCATGGAAGTTGTCTATCCCCTACTCGCCACATATGAGTATCACATTCATAAAATGTTTTGTCGAGCCCTTGCTTTCCTATGAACCTACATACCGGAAAAAATTGACATATTACAAGTTGTCATATGACAGAACTACAAAATAACAAAAGACCCGACGTTCATCCAACACGACCTACCTTTGAGTATCACGGCCATAAGATTTGACAAAATTCTTATCACGGTTAGCGGTTAAAAAGTTTATCAAGTTTTCGTTGGTTCTTTTAAAATAAAGGAGAAAAGAAAATGTCACATTAAATTAAAAAATTAAACAGATCAAAACGATTCGTTTGAAGTATTGTTTTTACATTACTTGATAGGAAAATCACTTTCACTGAGATTGATAAAAAAATCCCATCGCCAGTGGGTCATTTTCAGCGCATCTTCCATGCACTGGAGCAACATTTGAAGCAAGCTAGCACCTCCCCATATCGTAGAAAATCGACGCCGTGCCAGGCGAATGTTCCCAAATTTACTCTCTAACGTTAACAATTCTCGATACAAGTAGTCTTGACGCTGTAACCAACGAGTTTCCACTTTTAAGTGAATTGCTAGTGACCATTAGAGTTGAAAAAAACTTGCACAACTTACCGAATCAACATGAATGTAAAAATAATTTCGCACGTGATATAGCGTTTTTATAAGCCGACGGACCTGCCGTACAGCTCTACCATTTAAAGTTAATATGAACAACACACGTATAGGAATAGCACCAGGTTCAGGTTTAGTGAGCACCTCAGGTCTAATGGACCCTGTTGAAAAATTAACAGCAAAATGTAACACATTAAAATAAATAAATTACATTTTGAAATTGATTACCACCAACATTCTATAATGTCTACCAGTGTTCTACTTAAATTTTGCACAATAGTGTCAGTGTCACATTCACTCCAATTCAACATAGAACCCTACTTACTCCAACATTACTTATTGTGATAAATCATCATTTCCACTCCTTCCTTTTCACAATAATAATAAAAATATAAACAAACAAATGATAAACGTACTTGGTAAACCCGTAGAATAAACGTCCATCGTGAAATAGCCACCACATTTAAGTTTAGGATTTCCCGCACATTTAAGATCACAGCTCGCCTCAGGAAGTTTCGCTTTCGTGGGTGGAAGATCGTCACCACAAAAACATTCGTAACTGAAACAAACAATTTATCAAGGATTAAATCAAGAACTTCTTATTTGAAAGTATGATACACTTAAGTGTTTAAAAAACATAAAAAAACCAAAGCAACTCACCTATACTGCACTCCAGCAAACTGAAAGCCTGATTGAAGGCAAAGATCAAGGCACTTAGATGGCGAATTATCAAGTAGCTTACTAACATGCCCAGACAGCAGGCGAGACGTCTGCTGATCTTGAAAGCATCCCAAATGATCACTGTACTTTCTCCCTGCTGAAATGAAATTAATCGACATCAGTACAAAGAAGTATTCACAAATGAGCATAATACTGATTGTGCAACTATTTTAAATGACAACTATCTAAACAGACCAAATTAGGCATACATCAAGGGTGAGTCGCAATTAAACTTTTTTGTGACTGCGACTTTACTTCACTTTTATCGTAAGCCTATTAAAATGCACTAAACTCACTGAAATCAGAGGCGAATTTAGGTAATATAGAAATCTGTGTGAGGCCAAATTTAGTATACACCTATACCTTGCTATACGGCCGCTCTGTATACGGCATTTCGCTATAACGACCTTTTTTAATTGTGGCACTTTTTCGATTTACGGCCCACAAAGTTTCGTTATACGGCCAAAATAAAAATGCTGTCAATAATCAAAAATAATTGATTCGTTACACGGCTTTTCGTTTTGCGACCAATTTTTCCAGAATGTATCCAGGCCGTATAGCGAGGTATAGATGTACTTAAATATACATCACGTCCTCTACTTACGCAATTAATTCATTCCGATGGTTTCCACATAAGTCAAACTGTACTTAACTACGATGTATTTTTGACATCATTTATGTGTCAAAGGATAATTAAAGCTGAATGAGTTGCTTATTATCCTATTCATGTTAAATAATAATTTTTACTTTAGTCTCCACTATAATAGTGTGCTATCCCCATCGCCAACAACGGTTAGGTTACGTATAAAAAAAAATAGCTGGGTAAAATCATTGAAATATTTCTATATAAACAATATTTTCTGTTACACGAGTATTAGAAGCTG
>JAQIWH010004122.1:0-17807 GCA_034695005.1 Cryptops parisi | reverse complement strand
ATTTAAATTACAACAATCAAATTTTACTCTAGACACCCCGTGGTTACCATACCAACCACGGGGGCTATCTATCTAGTGTTAAATAAAAGTGGTTAAATAACCATGATAATAATGTTCCATCTTTTTTTCAGTAATCATCGTTATTCGATGATGTATTGATTCTTTATTTTTTAACATATATATAAAATTATACCTTTCATAATTTTCAAAATATATTTTTTGCACATTGTTTTTACAAATCCTACATGTTTACCACAAACGTGAGGTTTCTAATTAAAGACGTTTCACGATCACAAAACATATTTGTCGTAGTTTTGAAAAATAGAATTGTATCGATTTTGCGAAAAAAATGCTATAGGGCGCCAAGTTTCACTCGACTTGTTTATAATTACGATTAAAATAACATTTTAAAAAAAAAAACAACCACGTGTGACAAACACTAAATTTTTCATAAATTGTTCAGAAGCTAGAATTAAACACCAACATTATTATAAAAGATCTACCGATCTATTCTTATATAAAAATAGACATAACCCACTAAATGTTACAAGTCAAACTCGCAATTGACAGCAAACAAGTCTGAAGTTTATTGGGGAAAGAAAATCGATAATTTTTATCAACTTGGTTCCAAAAACACACAAAAAAAAAGAGCTATAATATTAAAAAATTATTTTTTATTTTGCAAAAAATGGTAGTGTTTTCGGGAAAAATAGTAGAAATTGGCAGATTGGTTTGTTGTCGATGTTAGTTTGGCAATGAAGTTGTAGTTTTTTCCAAGGACATATAAACCACATTGTCTTTTTGGCAAAGCAAACCGGCCTTGCTCTTTTCATCTACTTTTCCTTTTAAATACAGTATATATTATGTTGTTATTTTTCTAATTTATCCAACATGAATTTTGGATAATTGCGTAGGTGTTTGAACTTTAAAAAAAACAACAACAAAAAATTGTTTATAAACGAGATGAAAATAATTGGGTGACAGGAACCATCCATTAGCATGAGTGTTAACATCTGGGAACATGCAGGGCAAAACTAGACACGAGAGTTTACGTAACTGGTGAACATTTCAAGCTGATAATCGGTTTGTAAACGAGTGGTTTAAGTTGAAACGAAATATGAATCGGATTGGTCAAGTTGAAAGTTCATTCAAGTTGACGAAATTTAAATTCGATAACACCCACAATTCACCACTGAGACAATTCGTAGCTTGCAGCAATTTACCGCTCGACATAATTCATAGCCGGCAATTTACCGACACCACAATTCATCGTCATCGAACATTTTTTTGTTTAAATTTATTACAATTAAAAGAAAATACAATAATATTGTAGGCTATATGTCACTGGCAATGAATAGAATCCAGGATGTTCATAGAATGCCTAACCACGTTTTTAAGCAATGAATGAAATTAGCATTGGAATAGTTAGCTGAAGCAAGAATTTAGGTTTGGTTTAAATTTGTGTAATTTTGAATTATTATTTTTTTTCCCACAGAAAATGTTGTAAACTGCCTAAACTAACCTAAACTAAACTAAATAGTTTACTACGCAAACATATTTTACCAAAAAAAAAAAAATATACAGATACTACAAGAAAGCTCGATAAATGCGAGTTTGATATAAGCAATTTTGCTATTATGCGACGAAAAAAAAATTTTTTTTGATACTCGTTATATGCGATAAAACTTTGCTGCGTTTTTGTGCAGTGAAGTAAGCGTAAATGACATTTCTCTAGTCTGCTACCTGCTCCTAACAATTTGTACGTCACGTGAAACCCGAATGCAGTAGTCTGAAGTTCGAAAAAAAACGTTTTAGTTCGTTTTTGTTTTTTTACATTTAAACGTTCTTTTAAAACGTCAGAAATAACATTAGAGGTGTTTATTAATTGTTCTACTAATTCTAGTGGACTTAAATTAAAGTCGTTGTTTTGATTTTAATCACTCAACCAAGTGTTTGATTAAGTTCGCGACGCTAAATGTACTGTAAATAAAACCACCTCTTCGATTGGTAAGATTCACCACGTTTTAAGCGTTTTACTTCATGTTTTTTTTGTTTTTTGTTTTGTTTTATTTTTTAAATATTGTTTAAAAACGTATTGTGCCATCTGTTGTCATTTTCTTGTAACGTGTAAATCGAAGTATTGACACTTGTTTGAATGATCTTGTTTCACTTTCCATCAACCAACTAAAGCGGTGTTTAAATGTCATGGAAAATGATGATATCGAATATTTCCAATTTAAGTAACCATATTTCTAATTTATATTTCCGATTAGAATCTGATAGATGAAATATTGAAATGCTCTATGATTCGATTGAATTTACACAAAGACAAAGTGTACTGTATGCTTACGTGTACATAAACAAAAGAATCTAATACAGTACTATAATTAGCATTTTATTAAAATAAGCTACGTATTTTTATATATTAATATAAGTTTAGTATACATTTAGATTCCTAATTAATACTGTAATGTAATGCATACCAAATTCTATTTTTTTATTTTTTTATTTATTTTTTTATTTATGAAATATACGTCCCGAGGGACATTACAGAAGAGGGGAAAAAAAACACAAAAAAAAAACAACAACAATTCTAAAATTTTAAATACAATGTAATCTTTTTGTGTACGTACAAGCATATAGCTATTCAGGATATAGCGTACCAAATATCAAAACACGTAATCAAAAATTTTTACGTAAACAAAAAGTTTTTTATCCATTGTTTAATGTTATCAGCCGGTTATTGTTAACAAAAAGCACTTGCCCTAAAGTGATCGTAATAACTGGATTCCAGTGTATAGCCTATAATATAAATGTGAGTATAACATGTATTGGTGTAAATACGTTATAATTTATTTGATTGACATTACATGCTTGATAATCCATGTTCTAACTATCGTACTCATTTCACCTAATTAGTTACATGAAAAAAATAAATGTTTTATAAAGTTACAAATCCCACCAAATATCGGTTCGACAACACGGTAAACTGATGTAAAGTTGTACAGTAGATTCCAGTTATTATAATCACGGATAATATTATCGATCGGCTATTGTTATTTTATAGTGGGCCCTTCTAACTCACTGTTTAATGTTTTATTTCTATCGTTCAATGTTATTAACAGGTTATTCTTATCATCAAAAAGCGTGGTCCCAAAGTGATCACAATAACCGGATTTCACTGTATCACAATGTGTTTGTTTTTTTTCGTTTTATTTCAGAAATGTACTACGACACTTCGATTTCGTGCTCGAAAAATCGAATCGAAAAAACCAATGTTGCTGAAACGGAATATCACAGGGGTGAGTAGAGTAGAATCAAGTTTACTTTCTGTCAACTACATCACTCAATGACCGTGAAATAAAATCCCACTGATGGCTCGAAGAGGGAAAGCCTCGACAAAAAAAAATGTCTCTGTTTTGTCTGCCAGATGATGATTGCACATCATCAGGCTTCTGTTCTAATTGGATCGAGACGGGAACGAAAGATATCAGTGATGTTTGGGCTTTATGGCCCTTGCAAAAAAAAAACACAACATGGGACCAAGTGATGTTTTATTGCACCTAATTTCATTGTAACGAGTGTTGTTTGATGGATTGAGTGATTCCCGAATGGTACCATTAGAAAGGGCGTGTGTGATCATTCGCCAATCGTCATTCGATCTTTTGAGACACAGAATGTACAACTTAAGAGTCGTACGAACCATTGGTAAGTGAACCATTGGCTGTGTTTTGAACATAAGAATTTTTTATTAATCAAAGACAAACAAGTACATTAAAATGTATTTCAAGCATACTCTTTGTATACTATCATATAAAAATATTTTAAGCATACTCTGTATATATATTGTCATATACAGATATACTGTACAGTATGAACATACAAGCATAATGGAAAATAAAATCCATTTTTAATTTTTGCGAATCGAAATTAGTGCGTAAATTTTCAGTAATTTAATATTTCAATTTATGCCTGTTTTGAGTAATTCCATTTTTGATTTCTGCACGTTTCGATTTATGCGAATTTTGAGTAACTCCAGTTTGATTTCTGCAATCTTCGATGATAATTTATTTTTATATACGTGATATTTTTTTTTGACATTGGACTTAATGCAGTTTTTCATTTATGCGTTTTTTGTTAAATTGGCCTATGCAGTATAATCTCATAAACCAATGTATGCGTTCAATCCCCAACTCTCTCACAAGTGAAGCTGTTATAAAGAGTATAATAACACTATGAATTAAAAATATGAGTCATGGGTTTTCGCTTTTTAGAATTAAATATTGATTCATTTAGTGGAATGTTTCCAAAAAATAAGATGACACTATTGTAACAAAAAAATTACCAAACGAGTTTGTTCTAGTAACACGTTTTCCTCAAAGTGCCTATGTGTATGATGCAAGTTTTTTCAATGTGTTCGCCAAACGTAGGTGTGTAATAGTACATTCCAGTGAATGATGAAACACATGAATGAATTAAACGTAATAACATGATGTATTGTTCTGTTCCACAAATGTGGATCAGGAAGATAAACATCAAACAGACTTTCTTATTTGGCCTTCAGACTTCCTTGGCGCCATGCGGTAATTTTGCTTTTGGGTCTTTCGCCTGTTGATTACATGACAAAATACAGATGTATATTTTTTTTTTCTAAATTTTTGAATTTATTTAGAAGTGAGTACTAATTTTCCAGGAAATGTTTCTTCAAGGCTGAGAAAATAACTTTTGTTTGGTGTTTATCTCAAAGACAACCGCATTAGTACAACGAAGGCTATTTTGGATTTGGGAACAGTGGCTTAATAAACAACTACGGAATATTAATATCCAACTTTTCATTAAATATATAAAAAAAAATATAATAATTAATTTCATTGCCATTTTGAAAGGAGATTAATGAATCAATCTGGATGATCAAGATTTCTGGAAAATGGAGTTAGGGTTAATTACACTGATATGTATTCATCATTCGTGAGAATCAATTAGCAAATAGCGTGAAATTGCAATGGTTAGAGAAATAGCCTTCAACTGATGACATTCATCCCTAACAGTTATTAACCCGTAATAGCAGTAATTACGGTTTGACATTTGATAACCATTAATTTGCATTTATTCGTGTGTGAAATGCACATACCCGGACATTACAATCTTCATCCGAGTGTGTAAAGAATACAAATATCAATTACATTTTTGTGCTTAATCGATTATATCTGTGATTAATAATACCAGTATATTCCTGTAATTATCGAAAAATCCAAATTGGTGAATGATTGATTTTTTTGTGTGTGAAATGGTGACTCACGTACTTGAAATATGTATATGTTAATATTATATTGATTCAATTTTTAGTGAAAGATTTATACTTATATTTTATGAAACTATTTGAAACAATAAATAAATTTTAAAAAAAAATTTTTTTCAGAAAAGTTTTAATGTGAACAAGTATTTTCTTTGACACAAAAGCCTGCGGATTTATATATAAACAATTTGAAACTAGTTGTGTAATACAGTAGGCTAGTTATCAATAATGCTTTATAACCAATGGTTTACAATGTGGAACAAAAACTTACGATAAATTGACAATTTGATCCGATTGAAGAAACCAACAAAAGTTTAATATACATATCGTAATACATGTTTTCGATTTATGCGAGGTTCTACGGAAACGTCTCCTGAATCAAAATCGGATATATTTAAATCGCAAAACGGAACAAGTGCAGGAACGCTCAACTCATATCTCGAAATATTTCATAATAATAATAGGTAATTGCATACTAATAATATATTATTAGTATGTAACCTAACCCTTTATATCTAACATCTAGCATTCACCGCATATTAATGAGTCCGCATAACAATTTTTATTTACTACCGGTACATGAGGTTCTCAATTTATGCGAGGGTAACATTCTAAGAAAACATGTCTACATCGAATTCGCGTAAAAAGAAATTGAAACAGAAGAACTGGTTTTCTTAACATTCGATTCATGGTTATTATAGTTTTGCCGGTTGGCTTTGTATTTTTTGGACTGGTACATTATGGCTAGGGTGAAATAAATATATATTTTTTTAGTACTTATCTAGTAACCCACAGCCCATGTATGGGCATGACATGGTGGTGGTGGTGTTATTTTCTATTAACTAACATGGGTATATAAATATACCAGTTTAGGTTAGCTTAAATACAATCACGTAGACCTGTGGCGCCTTCATACCGTTCCAATGGTAGTAGCTGTAGGTTAATAGACAAGAACCATTTTTCCAAAGTGCCAAAAAATAGCAGAAATTTTCACCAATGTCTTATAGTTTTAGAGAAAATAAAAGTGCTTTACAAATAACTTCTTTTTTTAATTTTTACGATTTTATGGTTAACAACATTCATTTGTGAAGTTAATTCAAAACCCGAACACCAGTACACTGCACATTGTGCACTCCACCCCAACCAAGTCAGGTAACACCTTGGCAAAATGTATTATTTTGAATACAAAGCTGGGTTCAGTGAAATCTTTGTCTCCTGCTTGGGGGTAAATCAAGGGTCTCTTTATTTCATTTTATTTTATTTTTATCAAAGTTAATGCAATTTTTTTAATTCCAAATCGAAAGCGAATAAAATTTGCCGCCAATTTAGAAGTGGGGCATACATGGTTTCGCGTTTTCATCACCAGACGTCACGAACGTCGTCTATAGCTCTGTGGCGCGTGGCAAAACTTGTTCGTCTGCTCGCCACTCGCTCATTGGTTCCTCGCATACGCGATCCTATGGTGCTGCCCAAATTTTTATGAGGAAATAAGCATTGCCAAGTGTCAGCTTCGAGTACTAAACCGATTCTCAACTACCACACTTGAATGGGGTTGCCAACTTTCGTCGGTGGCCACCTAACCTCCAGTAGGAGGTTGGCCCTCATCCTGCAACGGGACAACAGTTGATAAAACACCTTCAGACAAGAAAAAAATATTTTTATTTTAAATATATAATCGGTGACAAAAAAATAATTAAATCTGCAGGACTGTCGTATTACACACGTGCTGGGAATGATGACCACTGTGCGTTGTTTTACACTTGTGCTTCTGGTACTTGTTCTATGGAACTTCTCCTTGGCAGACGACGAAGGAATGGTAAGTCATCTTCTGTCTTCCTTGTGGGATGGTGATTATTTTTTTTCAAGAAAAGGAATGAATGATGTTTTTTTATATATTATGTTATGGTGGTTTGTGTCATCTGCATGGGTGGCCTTGACATGTTGCTGACAGCTGCTGTCTAAGCAATTTTCACATCTGTCATCGGACTTGCACGTTGTTGGATGGTAGCACTGTGCACAAGGTTAATTTCTTGGAGATAATCGTTGGTATGGGGGATGAACAATTTTGATGATGATGAGTCGTTGTCAAAGTTTTTGGCCCGATGAGTTGTGTAAGTAGGTGCATTGCGTGCGGTTTTTTGGTAAAAGATGTTTGCGTAGTAAATTGCTAGGTACCATGAAATAAGATGATGATGTAGGTTATAGGCCCCATAACTGTGCTCTTCAAAATCTCGTGTGACCTTCCATTTGTTTTATTTGTTATTTGTTATATTTTTTTTTATTCTATAGTTTTATTATTGGTTGGTTTTTTTTTCTTAATACAAAAAAATAACAGCAGCTAAAAAAAAATATTTATAGTTAAAATATTTTCGTATACATATAAGCAAAATCTCGAAGATGATTTGGTTTTTCCATGTCAACTTGACACTTTTTATGATTCATTAACAATTTCAAAATTGTTTTTTCTTATTGATAGGTTTTAAGTTATATTTTGTTTTTTTTTATAAAATGTACAGTTTTATTGGACAATGGGTTTTGTTTTTTTGCGCAAAATAACAACAGCCAAAAATTATCGGTAGTTCAAAAATTTTCGTATCAACGAAATTCAAGTCATTTAGTTGTTTGCTTTTTCGTGGCAACTTTGAGAATTTTTATGATTAATAGTTTTGGAATTCTATTTATATTTATTATAACAGTAAGTTTAGTTTCAAAGCCATTTTTAACACTATAGTTGTAATTGCAAATTTTAATCGATTTTATAAATCGAAATTCTCATGACTAATATGGACACCTTTGCTTTATACACATTCCTATGACACAATTGTTTTACATAATTGAAGGGCCTGGCGTGGAAGGGTATCAAGTAACATTTTTCTCAAAATTGTCGTAAAAGTATTTTCGAATGTGTTTGGTTCAATTCTACCTTTATAACGCGTAATTCTGAACAAAACAACAATATGTGCAAATATATTAGTGCTAAAAGTTTGAACTAGCCCATAGACAACAAGACAAGTTTAGATCTTAAGCGTTTTTTTTTCTCAAAATTGTAAAAATGTTACTTAACACCTTTTTACACCAGACCCTTCAATTGAGTATTTTATCACACCGTCACTATGATAAAGTGATTATTGTTCACACTATTACAATTCGAAATTTTGTGTATTCAATAGCAATTCACATTTTCAATAACAATATCTAATTTATACACTGCAATTTTCACTGGGCATTTCACAGTTTATACGACGTATGATTGAATGCATTATGGTTGCTATGTAATATACACAAATACATAACCAAACAGGTGAAGGATTAAATGTGGTTTATACCAGGGAAGGGAATTCTAATACATGCAAAATTTATGCAATGCTCTGTTTAGAAAATTAATATTTAATAACAATGAATGGTTTTTGAAGCACCCTGTATACTTGAGAGGAACACTTTGTTATAGCTTATGTACCTCGAAACCACGAACAAACTTTTGTTTTCAAGCAATACACATGTACCGTGTCACAAAGATAAAATATCATTGGGAATATCGATAGCATAGATGTACGGGATGATTCAAAAATACATAGTGTAATGTATTTTCGCTAATCGTGTGGAAATGAAATCTTACTCTCAAAGTTTGCAATAATATTGCAATAATAGTATACATGTACATTATTTACTATTCATTATTTAAATAGTATAGTTAAATTTATCAAAGTTATTATAATTACACAAAATATTATCAATCGGTTATTGTTATCATTATCAGTCGGTCCCAACACACAGTTTAATGTTTTATTCCACCATTTAATGTTATCAGCCAGCTATTATCATCAAAAAGCACTGGTCTCAAAGTGATTACAATAACCAGATTCTACTGTACTACTATATATCAATATTTAGATAGACAAAAAATGAAATTAAATAAATTGTAATTGTTTACGCGTTTACTCTCTCAAGTTAAACATAACTAAAATTTAACGGAAATTAAAATGATCTAAACTTAACTAAATGTCATTGCACCAATTATCGGATTTGTAGCATCAACTTGTAATTTGAATACTGGTTTTTAATATTTTGGTATCAGTTTGCATTATGATCTCATCATTTTTTGTTAACAGATGACAAACACAATAAACGCTTAATAACGCTTAAACATTGTTAGTTGTTTTTTTCTAATTTATAAAAATCATCACATTGCAAACTATAGTATATCTGACATATATGCCTACTATATTATATACAGTATTATTATATAGTAATATTAGTAATATTATATACACAAGGTTATTACATTTTATACAATAGCTGAAGAATGATACATATAACCTATTAACTGCTGATTACGTTATTTACATACGTGTAGTCTGTATGAACTATTTAACGTATTTCTTATGCTAACTGAATATACAATTTAAGCCTAAATTATTAATATTAATACAAAATGGAACCCACTTAACTTAATGATGTCATGTCAACTTTAGTATATTCTTTCTTCAGACGTCAGGTCCACTACTTTGTATTCCATACATTGTTCACAAAACAAGTCCCAAAGAAGTTTCATGCACGAATAAAAAAATATTCATTTTAAAAAGTTTGTTCGACAAAATGAAACTCGTGTAATGAGCTGCCGGATATTTGAGATCTTCAAGTTTTCGATCTACACTTTGATTGGATGTTGATTAATTTTTTTTTTCAATTTCACAAAATAACAGCTTGTGTAGAGTTACTCTTACGTAATGATCTAAAAAAATATTTAGTTTTTTAGTTTATCAATTTTTTTTTTTATATACTTAGTTGGATTCAAGTTTATCAGACTTTAATCCAATAGCAATGCATTCATCTTAAAGGTTCAATGGCAGCAGAAGCAGACTTTGTTTTGTTTCAGAAGAATAGGAAGCGTGGCTTTCTAAGAGGTCTTGTGCCAGTCCAAATAAATAAATAAGTAAATAAATAAATAAAAGTCGGGGGCGAACATTAGTCAACATCACGTGACTGTTAAAGTTTATCAAAATAACTAGTTACACCGTTTTTATAGCATTTAATTAAGAAAGTATGCACGAAACGTATAACAATTTTATAGTCAGTTTTCGTTGAAGTGAAGAGAGGTTCTTGTCAAACAAAAATTTGTTATCCACCATGTATAGAATCCAGGTATTCTATAGAATGGCTAGACTATTTTGTTTGTTTTTTGTTTATTTCTATCAATTATACAATAGTGCGTAATCAAACAAAAGATGGTATCCTAACGGAATATTGCCCTTACAAGAATACCGAAAGCTCAGGACAAAGTATGAAGCAAAACATCTTTTATGCAACTGTTTAGGTTAGTTAACAAATTTTTTCTTAAACGAACATTTAGACCTAATTTTGGGACTTTAAACTTAACCTAAATTGTTATTTAACATAAGTATTTTATTGCTAATTTCATACATGGCCTAAATCAAGCTTTGCATTTTATAGAATGCCTGGATTCTACACATTGCCGCTAACATATTCGTAGCTGATATATTGTAATTTTTGTATGGATAAATTAGTGTGTAAGTTTTGCTAACGTTGTTAGTATTTTAGTAATTCAAAGATGTTGGTACATGTAATCCTAGATTTATGCGATTTCTCATGCATTTCATTAATAAGTGACGAGAGAAATCCACAGTTCCCAGTTAACTGCGAGAAAGCTTTACTATTATATGCGAATCAGTGATGTGGCAAACAAATGACAAAACTGTTTTTTATTTATTTAATTTGAAGTCATTATACATGCGAATTTTATTTATGCGAGTCTTCTACAGAACGTAACCCTTCCTATAAATCAAGGACTCCGACTTCATCCAGTCCAAACTTTTATGAGAGTTCGCATATACGAATTTATTTATATATATACGAAGAGAGATATCCTGCACTTGCTTGTCATGTTCCAGGAAATTTCGTTATCCGATTTTGTACATTGGTAAAAACAAGTAACAACCCTTGGTTGTTTTTACATAGTTGGTTTGACTTTTTGTACCGATATATACGAATTTAATTTGCAAATTTTCTGCAGTATGTAACTTTCGCATAAATTGAGGATCTCCTATCGTCCAAATTACCGTGTACGAGTTTTGTTTAATACTTTTGTTGCTTCATAAACTAAAGTTGGTTTTATAAGGGGGCATATTATACACTAAAAGTTATGGTATAATTTACTTAATAAAATTTCACTAAGACTCGTATTACATGTCATCAGAATTGTAACATTGTAAAAGTTATTTATCAGGAGTATTACATTATACAAGTTATTTACGTGTATTTCAAAACTAATTTACACATTTTTTTTACTACTGACAACACTCACCCTGTACATTTCACTACGATATGTTTGCGTAAGATGAGGGTTGCAAGCACTGTATACTGTTAAGTTGGGATTGGCAATAGAGCTGGTTTTGTGGTTTTAAATGCTTTCTAACCCTGAGGCTATGCGATGATTGTTAAGTCATTGAATCAGTTTATAGAGCTGGATTGGCAATGTGGAAATTGGATCATTAATTGTGTTGGTTTTTCTTATTGAGATCGTAAAAATAAGGATTGTAAATGAATCGTAATGACTGCCGCTTCACATCATAGGAAAATGATGGTACTTATTAGAAACTCTTGTTGGTCCCCCTTTTTATTTTTAATGTGAAAATATTCATGGACGTTAGGCCTAAGTGTTTTATGGTTGTATGTAAGAATTATCTTGACGTGTGTTTTTTAATAATCTTGATGAGGTTCAACTTACATCTAGGTTAATGTTGTTTAACATTTTTAGTTGGTTGATATGGGTGAATTTGTAAACTTTCGAATATTATATCTTTGCATAATCTGTATAAAATACAATTATTTTGCTGGTTTTGTAAATATTTATAGTTAGATGATTTTGTTTTTAAATATATACGAACAAAGTTCAAATTTGAACTGGGTTGTATTCTAACAACGAACACAGAACTTTTAATTTTGAAACGAACCAAAACTTTGGCAATCATTTGAACTCTCCTAATACTCATATTTGAATAACGTAATATTTATTCAATAATGTAGGTACATCTCCTAATGATATAGTAAAGTTTACAATAACGACTTTGTGATTCTATTAAAAATTTGGAATGTCGAATTGCGTAAAATGTAAAATCCTTTTACATAATAAGCTTATTAGAAATATGGTACAAACCCATTCATTTCTAATGTAGTACAGTACATGTTAAATTGTATCAACCATTTAACGATATATTTCCTAAAGAAGAAAGAAATAAATTAGTAATAAAACATAAAAATTGGAAAGTGTCATTTGTATGTATGAAAAGTTTGTTCATTGGTTTGCAATGAACAAACTTTGCAATGAACATCACTTTGTCAACCAGTTGATTCATGACGTACAGTAGTTATACTTTAGTGTAATAAGCAACGACTGAATTGGTATGACGTCACATCTTATTATCATTTAGATTTTAGGTTATTGTCAATGTTATAATTTTTATTAAGAAGCCGACAAACCCGTCTTTTAAGACCTCCCTCTGTCAAATAAAAATAAATTGTCATTTTTTTGTTATGTTTAAGACCAAATGTCATGTATCTCTCTGACATCATCTTCACAATCAGTTATTATACGTCATTATGTGTGTACCACGTGGCCAAGCAGCTTCACAATTTGTTAAAGCGCGAGACACGATCAACCAATCTTGAAGTTGTTGTAGTACAGACATACCAAAGGCAGAGAAAATGACTGTTTGGATATTGTCGGAGAGACGTGACTCATCGTGACATTTGGACTTCTTACTAGCGTTGTTAAGTAAGGGGATGTTATTAATTAACTAAGGGTTTGGTGCGAGGAGGGTAAATTATTCTTAACTTATAGAATATAATTGAAGGGCCTGGTGTAAAATGGTGTCAAGTAATGTTTTTATTTTACAACATCAAGGAAAACTTGTTTAAGGATCTGAACTTGCCTTGCTGTCTATGAACTAATTCGCATTTCTTACACTAATATCTTTGCACATATTGTTCGTTTGCTCAAAACTAGGCGTTGAGAAGGTAGAATTGCATCTAGCACCTCTGTTTCTAGGTCACTTTTGACAAAAAATGTCAAAAATCTTTACACTCTTTTACACCAGACTCTTCAATTTATTGATTCTTATGTTTAGTGTTTAAATTCAATTGAAAATGGTATTTAATAAAAATTGTATCTTATATTTTAATTTTTTTTTCTCGTGTATATCATAGGATTTGGAAGCAAATGAAGATGAAACTAATAATGAAGAGTCACCTAATCGTGCAAGAATTGCAAGTCACCCACATCATTTTCGACATCAACATCATGGAAAATCTGGATCTCCGCATTGGAATCAAGGTAAACAAACATTCCAAAATATAGTAATTTTACTACGTGTATATGTCATATTTTGATAACGGCCATTAACAATTTTTTGTTTATTTTGTGTACCAGACAAGAAACTTGATAAATCTACAAAATACTTTTAAACCATTTTCATAAACTGCAAAAAAATATAAAAAACTATGAAGTTAAATAAAATAATTGACTTCATACGTAAATTGACATTACGAATTTTGACTTAATTTTCAATATGAATATAGTAAACGTTCTCTTATCTGGCATCACTGTGACCGGAAGGTTGACAGATAACTGAAAATTTCAGATATCTGATCATTTTTCTTTTTAAATTACCATAGCACCATACAAAACCCATTAAAATTCTATGTTAAGTATGCCTACAATTTATGTGTCAGTATACCGTATTAAAATCGTTAGTAGTACAGTGTTGTACAAGACTGACTATTGTTTTGTCCTGACTACAGTTTCGGTTATTTGTTCAGTTTGTTGTAGGCCTATTTGGTTTACTCTGTATAATTTTGTAATCGTTGAATATATGAGACAATATTGTGTGACGTTTTCAACAATGATGGTACTACGACTCATGTAACATTAGTACGGTATGTTAAATGGGAGGGAGTAATATAAAATAGGTCCGACTTTTTATCTATCAGTGTCAATAATAATCAAATTTTAATCATAATTTTAGGCTACGCAAAGAATAAGTTATTGTGAATATCTAGTTTCTAGGCATTTCAAAAAAAAAATTCAAAATCTCTCTTAGTAAGAGAGGTTTCAAGTTAATTGAACGCCATATTTTATATATTACTACGAAATACGAAAAACCTTTCACTATAAATGAATCAAATTCAAATGTGGGTTTGTAATAAATGACTATAGGGTGTGCCCCAAAATGTTTAACCAAGTTTTAAATAAGCCTGAAAGAAATGAAAAGCGTTTCATCACCAGCAAACGTTATTTGTCAAAACACTGTAGTTGCAAGAAAGATCGTCATAAGAAGTAAAAAGTGAACGAGAAAATAAAATTGATCAAGAAAGAAAGTAGTTGTCAATCCAAAAAAACATGGTTGCAAACTTTGTATTCAAATAATATACAGTATTGTTTCTTATTTAATTTCCAAGTTTTGAAGGGTGAAGAAAATCCAATAATACATCCATTTGTGAGAAACGAGGGAGAACAAAAACAAAAAACTGTAAGATTCAAAAAACCAAAAAAAATTGAAGACGTGACAACATTCAAATAAAAGACTTGAGAACTAAAGAAAACGAGAACAAAAAATATTTGCGTTTTTGTTTCTTCTTTTTCAGTTTATAAAAGATTCGGGAAAAATGTTGTTTTGTGTGGGAATGGAAAGTCTGAGGGGTTGAAGCAAAGACGTTTCTTCTTTGTAATTTTTTGTATGTGGTTTTTGTGTGTAAAACAAATGGGACTTCAAAATTTAATGAAAACAAATCTCGGTAGACAAAAGTTGGTTTTTTATGTGTATTTGTTATTTGTTTTTATATATTTTATTTTGCTTAATGGTGTAATGATGGTTTTAAATGGCGTTAGTGTTGAGGGAACATTAGTAGATTAACATTTTGTTTCATATTTTTTAAGAATATATTTCACTAATATTAAAAGTATTCTTTTTGCATATTAAATGAATATTAGATATTAGTTAAAAAAATACAACACTTAATATGTTAATCATGTATCATAAATCATAAAATTAATACGTTTATTTTTGTTTTATCCAATAAAGCTGGAGCCATTACCCAAGCGCTACAAGCGGCTTCTCAATTAAAAGAAAAGTACCAATATGTATAAATATTAATTTTTTATAAATATTAAAATTGAAACAAATTTCGAAATACATACTTTTTTTTGAACAAATAATCAAATTTATATGTCATAGGCCCACAAAAGATATTTCTGGATTCTGTGATTTTGAATAGGCCTACTATATTCAGAAGTTGAGGTTATAAACATAAACAGTTCACATGTAGCCTACATTTGCGGTAATGTTCAGTGTGCACTGAATAAATTATAGAAATATACACGTCTTTGTATTTTTCGTGAAGTAAAAGTTAGCTCATAATAAAAAAAAAAAATATGGTTAAATTGTTCCATTTCGTTAATTGAAAAAAAGGGTTTTCCTTTATGAATGAGATGAGGTTCATTAAATAACACTTTTCTACGAAAAACTAACGTTTGTTTAACGTTTCGTATTCAAAAAATTGAAATCCATTTTTCAAATTTTGCAAAATCCGTAACAAGTGTTGACGTTTGGAAGGAGGGTCGCTTTTCTTTTAAACAAAATGTCCAAACTAACCCAACTTGACATTATCCAACTTTGAACTGCCCGAGTCGGTGGTTGTAACTCACAAACAAATCCCATCTGCGTTTCCACTCGGTGAACCAACCCAAATGAATGCCATCTCGACGAAATTAACACAAATTTCAACTGAAAAGAGCTATAGTCCAAGATGGCTGTCGTAGCCAAAACGATAAATCTCTCTCAATTAGAATCTTTCTTTGTCTCTTCTTGCGTGACTTGATCTGTTTGATCTACGACCAGAAGCTGTAAATACCAAACGTCCAGTGCAAGTTTTAAAGTTGGCAAAACGCCAGTTGCATTCCATCACCTCTCGTAGGGGGCCCCGTCTTGTCTGGCCTTTTGGGGTCAAGGGTCAGTTTTGGAGTAAAGTTGGTAGAAAGGCGTCATCTCGTCTCGTGCGAGATTTTGCTCGAGAAAAGTAATGGCAACAAGCGAGAAAACTTCCGACTTTGCCATACACGAAAAGCCTAGCGTTGGGGGTGGGTCAGTGAACTTTACTTTGCTGTTCGAGCCTGTTGCTTCACGAGGCACTGAATGAATAGTTAAGCTTAAACCATGTTGACATCATTTTCAACTGACTTTATCTAAACAAAAACTTTTGATGACTTCATTTTTACGTTAGGAAAACAAACCTCAGACGTGTTAGAACTTGTTGCTATAACGTGGCGTTACACTACAACATACTTTGAAACAATCTCATTTTACACCGTTTGACGCGTGAATTACGAGTAAACTTGGGAAGCCTATTTTATACTTTTTATGACGTCATACACACCCGGGTACGTTTCAGTGCTTTTTTGTGTTTTGTTGTTTGGCCGAAAGCACGAAAACGCGCGCAGACGTGTGCGCGACGTCAGAAAAAGTTTGAATCGATGAAATTTTATTGAAAAAGGTTTGACTTGTAAAATGGGGGATTTAGTATTACATTGGGGGGGGGGGAAATAAAACTCTCCACAATTTATATTATTTATAAGACATGTATCAACAAAAAAAATTGGATCATGCTGGGCACAGGTTTTCTCGGGGTTCTCCCGTTTTATTTTGCATCATAAAACCCTTTTCCTTCTTCATCCTTACCTCATCATTATTTCAGCATTTTCTAATTTTAATACAGAGAGCTAAATGACACAGCCGTACGGCCAATCGGTGCCCTAGTTCTAACTCAAGTAGGCTACTTTTGTACGTACCTACCTCTAGAAAACTGCGATCAGTTTTTTCGATCAATAAATTTGGTAGATAAGATTGATTAAGTTTACGTCATGTCGTATATTGGCCAGCATCCACACAAGTTATTTTTATTTTTAAGTAGGTCTATAAGTATTATAACAAAAAAGGGGGAATGTCGCGAACTGCAATTAATACTAGAAAATTACGGCCAAAACACGGACTTGTTGCACTCATGACCAGAGCATGATTTAAGTTCTATGTACTGTACCTACTACAAGTACGATATGATGACCCAAAATATTCCAAATGATAGTATAACTCTTTTAAAACAAAACCTACTTGTTTATTCATTTCTCATTTTAAGGTAACCAGGCTTAGTTACATTAATTTTATGGTCAATTGAATTGAATTGATTCAATTTTATTTCTTCAAATGAGACCAAAATGACCAGAATTACAAACAATGGAGCAATGAACGGTCACCTGTATAATAATATCTACTATAATATAAAATATACACAGATCCTCCTGCTCCTCTTCCTCACCAGTTATGTTTCTATAGAAACAATCGAATTGAAATAAAAAATAAATACTCTAACTGTAACGAATATTGCGACAGCAATATGAGATATGACAGATAACATGAGCAATATGACAGCAATAAACAACTTT
>JAQIWH010004121.1:0-17808 GCA_034695005.1 Cryptops parisi | reverse complement strand
CATGACTACATTGACCAATCCGAGAGCACGCCGTGAACGGAGTAAAATACACGGTGCCGTGTACGTAGCCACTTCGATAAAATAAACGTTTATAATGTACTATATAAATAATCCAGTGTATCAAAAATTGCATAAAGTGAGAACCACATAAATCGAAAACTGTTTTAAGTCCAATGTAACAAAAATGGTACAAATCGAATCGAAAATTGAAATGGATTAGGGTTATTGCTGAGTACCGTGATTACTTAGTTATTTATTTAATTATTTAATTATTACTTAATTATTTACTGTAGGAAGGAGGTTGTTTCTATATCATAGTAACTGTATGCCCGTCAACAATGACGGGTGCTAGAATTGTTATGTTTCTATTCTCCAACACAGTATTTTGCTAGGTTGATAGTTGTCAATATCCGGTTGTTACATTTTGAGTACTACTGAACTATTGTTCTGGAATATCGTCGAAAATTGCTTTTTTAAACTAAAAATAAGTTAATGGTTATTAATTAACAGGAGCGCGTTAGGGCTCTGCTAGTTATTCAGTAAACCTGTTACTAACAACAACGAGCGTTCGTCATATTCACTCACACACACAGACAGAGCTGGAAAACTATATAGGATATATGTAACATAAATATCACGTATTATTGCATAAATATCACTCGATTTTGCATGCATCTCACACGACATTGCATGCTTTACTTTTTACGCTATACATAAGATATAAAAAGCCGATTCAAGAATGTTGAAAATGCATATAATTTTTCCAGAGGCTATTAGGTGCATTTCAATCATGATTTGTGCTCTGAGATGTTTTTCTTGTTATGACGTTGAGGTGCGGATTCACCCCTATTATTGCACAGTAGTCATTATAGAGATTGCTGGGAATAGATTTTTTTAAACTTCCTAGAATCTCTGGGGAGTCATAGACAGTACTGAAAATAAAAAGTACGGTAGGTTAGACTAACATCAATAAAACGGGCTGAAAGATTAGTGGCACAGTAACCTTTTATCCCTGCTTAGTGCGTGCAAAATCGGTGAACAAAGTTTTTCTGTTTCTGCTTCGAATTTCTTCTTCTCCGTTTCATTCTGTATTTTTTTATATGCGAGGGAAACATGTTTCGGGATACATTTTGGAGCCGGTCCAGTGAACAGAACCATTCGCTGGATTGCCTTGACTTTTTCTTTGTATCGAGACACTTGTGATCCTTATAACCGGAAATAACACAGTGCCAGCGTGCGATCGAAAAATGTTAATCCCTCTGTCTCTTTTTCCCTTCTTCTTGTTTTGCTAAGGACGTCTTTTAATGGTTTAATCATTAATTTAAAAGAAAAAAAATCAAAAGCGAAAGATAAAAAATATCTGGGGAAAAACAAAGAAAATGTTTTTGTGTGAGTGCATGCCAACTTTAATGATCTGTAACTTGTGAAGTATGTTCGTTCGTTCCCATTAGTGACGTCAAGCTTTTATAGGCCACTAACTTCGCCACATTCTTCGGGTGGACGTGACTTTAGAGACGTATTACAGCATCTGTTTGTAATGTCTTATTGACCAATTTGCAAAAGGTCTGCATTTGCATTTTTTATTTTGATGGATGCAAAAATTTTCCAAGTTGCAGATTACTTCTGCTTTCATTGCAGGGTTTTGGATCTTGATGGGTTTCATGTTAAGCGCTCGAAGGTTAAAATTTTATGTTAGGTATATCACAGTGACCCAGATTCTTCATTTAGAACTTCGAGACAAAAATTTATCTTCCCGCTGTTTTTTGACTGATAGCTTTTATGTTTTAACGGGAAGTGTGCATGGTTTTCCGCGATGTCAAGGAAACAGTCTCAGCCCACAAGATTTTTTTGTGTGTGCTGCCTTGTCTTGTCAGGGTCTTCCATGCAATTAAATGGCACTGAAAAATTGGGGTTGGCAAACAAGAGGTGTTGTGTTGTTGGTTGTAATCATTAACCTTGGCATGACATTAGACCCCACATGTAGCCAAATCCTTGAGCACACTTTCGTGTGGTAGGCTACATTAAAAAGTTTCGGTAGTAAAGCTTTAATACACTCGCACTAATGATCATAAAAATGTCTATCATGTTAGTTTTTTTTTTGCAGTTTATAAACAGGGAAATTATTGTTAATAATACAATTTAAACTATTGCCCGTACTTACATTGTCAGTTATACAATGGAATCCGGTTGTAGTGATCACTTTGGGACCACTGCTTTTTGATAACAATAGCCGGCTGATAACATTAAACAATAGATATAAAACATCAAACTGTGTCTTGGGACGAACTGATATTGATAACAATAGCCGATTGATAACATTATCCATAATTATAATAACCAGATTCTACTATACCAGGTAAATCTCTACCCAGTAGATACCAAAAGCCAGAATTTACATGTGGTAAAGTCTATGTAAATTTTTATTTTTTTTTATTTACATGTATTTATTTCACAATCCAAATGGGATCAATAAGGTGTTATACAAACTTATTTTCTAACTTTCCTTTTTCCATTTATTTTATAACAAATACAACTTGAAAATTTACAAATAATGTATAATGTAAACGTACTTAACAGAAAAGATAAGACACAAAACAGGGAAAATTGATAGCTTAAATCATATATACAGTGGAATTCGGTTATTAATCGCTATTGTTATCATCAGTTCGTCCTAAGACACAGTTTAATGTTTTATATTCATTGTTTTATATTCATATTATAGTCATTGTTTAATGTTATCAGCCGCCTATTGTTTCACTATAATATTTTATAGTCGCAATCGCAATAACCGGATTTCACTGTATTGAAATTCTCATAAAGTATCAAACTGGCAATCCTGACTATGCGAGTTTCTAGTTTGTTAATATCAATATGCCTATAGAAATCTTTCAATACGTTCGTTATATACAAAAAAAGTACGATTTTATGTGTCTTTGTGAGGTGGCAAGTGACTGAACACCGGGATTTCTCTAGTTATGGGCATTTCGATATCATGTATATTAACGTTTTCGATTTATGCGAGCTTAAATCTTGCATAAATTGATAATTTCCTGTATTGTAATCATATATAAAAAAACATTCTGTAGCACTAATTACAATTTATTTGACATTAGTACTCATAACCCAAAAAGGGTTTTGTTATAGGCTGGCAATGTTGTGTTATTGCTGATCAAGATTTATGAGCAACTGTAAGGTCGTGTCAAGAATCTTGATAAAGTAATAAAATGAAAACGTTTTAAGGTTTTGGTAAAGGTAAAAACATCATGTTTTTCAAATATGACAGCAGTTTTCGTAAAAATGCCATTTGGTATAACGTCTCGGGTGAAATGTGAACGTGTGATGTCTCAGGCAAGGTTAGGTTGCGCAGTTATATTAGCTAGTTGAGCAATTGTAGAAAAAAAAGCATTTGCATTCGCTCCACGGAGAGAGCGTGAATTAAGACATCAATTTAAACGAGACACGCTGAGTGTGTTTGTAGCACAAAACAAGAACATGAATGGCACAGGGAATCTCTGCGTTTTTCCTCAATGGAACCAAAGCGCATCGGTGGCTTCCCAGGAGGCAAGCCGGTGTCACATTGGGTCCTTTGGAAAGATCCTGCTGTCAGTGGAGCATGGCAATCTGTCAGCAGCACGGGGTCAAAGTTGCACAGGAGAGATGTCCCGTCAACTGCTCGCATAGCTAGAACCCTGCTGAGTCTTGGCCCTGCCAACAGGAGAACCGCCAAGTTTGCCACCAACATAATAGATGAAATTGAAGGTTCTGGTCGTCCATTCTGTGCAAACCTTCTGGGATGGATCTCTTTGGATTCATCCTCTACATATGTTGCGAACATTGCTTCCTGGAGATTTAGTCTTCAGCTTACTTAAGTTGGTCTTGCTGTTTCCAACTGGCAATTGGTGGGACATGGGGTTGTCACTCGTCCTTTACTTTAAAGGACATTTGTTTACTATTTGAACAATTTGTTCTTTTTTTTTTTTACTGAAGTGATAGAGGACACAAAATGTCCTTTATTTCAAAAAACGGACAAATTTCTCCAAAAAAATACTGAAATTCCAGAAACTTATGCAAGTTTTATTTTCAATGCATATCATCTCTGACAGATCTGACCTACCATTTTAACATTATATATAAATGAATAAATATAAATAACTAGTAAGTAACCCGTCAAAAGTGACGGGAAAGTTCTTTGGTGGTAAAAAAAATTTCTGTTGTATGAGTTCCATTGATCCAGTGGTGCACGGTGCTGTCTAGCTGCTATTTGCATATGTTCAGTGCGGGTTCGAATCCCATGGAGGGACAAAAAATTTAAAAACAGTTTTTTACAATCTTCCACATCTCAGTGTGACAGACAGACAGAAATAGCATATTATATTGTTAAGACTAGTAAGTAACCCGTCGAAAATGAGGGAAAGTTTTCAGGTGGTAAAAAAACTTTTTGTTGTACGAGTTCAATTGGTCCAGTTGTTTAAGTGCTGCCTAGCTACCATTTGAACCCATCCAGTGCGGGTTCGAATCCCATGGATGGACAAATAAAAAAAGTTTTTTCTTTACTATTTTCTCCATCTCAGTGTGACAGACGAAGTAAATTATATTGTTAAGATTAATACAGAATACTATAGAAATCAAACTTACACTACATAAAATGACATTGAAACTGAATTTACACTAAAATGTGAATTTTTTATGTTCTTTTTTTGGGAGTTCAAAAGGTGGCAACTCTAGTGGGACAGAACTTGCGAAGTCTAAATCAGTCTTTTCTGTGTAGAGAAGCAGATGCTGGATGTTGTAACACGTAACTCTGTGTTTTGGGTCTTAATCTTATTTACTGTACTGAAAGTGTATTTTAAAACCATTATTATAGGGTGTTAGAGAAATAAAACTTTTTGCTATGTTTTACAATTTAATTGACACCGTTTCCGACACTTCCATTTTTTTTAGTCTTCTCCAATGTGTAATGGTAGAAGTTTAATTTTGTTTGGTGACGGGTGGACATTACCATGTAATGATCCTCACCTCATCGTCCCCTTCCAGTATTTTCTGCATTAAAAGTCCGAGTGACAAATGACAAACCTAACGGCAGTCGGTGCCCTCGTTAAAATCCAAGTACCTCCCACTCTGATGACGGGTTGTATTAATTCAAAAAGTGGTTTAGTCTTGTTTTTATCTGTTTGTCTATTTGGACGTTTTCTTCATTTTACTTTTTTTTTCCAAACTTATAGTAGTCTTGTGTCGTACAATGAACTGTTTCCATAATTTTTTAATGCAGTTATACTAAGAAATTATAATTTTGCGGTACTTGAGTTTTTTTACTGTACCGTACGAATTGTTGCATGAATTATTAATCTTAATTCATTCTTTAAAAAAGTTGAAAGAAACAGACCATAGAGTACATGCAGAAGTTACCAATTGACAAGCATTACATAGTAAATAATGCATTAGTCTTTCTAAACAGGCTGTCAAGAAAAATTGCTGAATACAACATGATTTACTTAAACTTGCATTCATTGAAGACGAAGACTGTATTATTTGACGAATATTTTTAATCATGATAAACGGTAGAATATTTTCATTAAGAAAAAATTTATTATAATGGTAAAGGGTGTGAGACTGTCAAAACAACAATTAAGTTGTCTCCATTGAGGCAATACAATTTGTCACAACTTTTGTAATTGCTCAAAAAAAGAAGAGCCATTTCCGTGCAAACGCAGTAAAATGTGATGACAAACACTAGTAAGGATTTGAAACTGCTGATGTCTAAATTGAATTAAAGTTAAGCTGTTCTTTGTTGTCACAAGAAGTAATGGAAGGATGTTGTCGTAATTAGTTCCACTGGGGTCAAGAGAGCATGAAATTGAAATGGTCATGGTTGGAAACTTCATAACCACCACAACAAGGCTTGGGTTTGCTTTAGAATGCGGCCGCATTTCTTGTAGGGGTTTTGCGTTGTAACTCAATCGAAGACGACCACCCACTGCGCTTTTCCAGGATTTCAGTCACCACAACAGATTCTTACTGACATCTTTATTGAAAACATTAGACCGTTGCATTGTCGCAGCAGGACCTTTGCGGTAACCGTTTGGGTCTCTCGCTTTGGCTCTGGGTAGCGCGCGTGGGACGAGAAAGTGAATTTGTAATGAATTTACCCCGTGCATATAAAACTGTCATCAGCAGGTGAGGTGGCAGTAAAGGTTACAAACTGTTAACGTTTTATGCCATTATGCACAGTAGGCTGTTCATTTGTCCAATGCACTTTTTATTATCGTGTACATCCTCTTCCGGTTTTTTCATACGGTAACTTTTTTCCTACTATATTTAATACTGTGTTGAACTTGTACAGTGAATTTTAAATTAAAAGCAAAGAATTTTTGTTCCATCCTGGGGTTTTACAGTTAGCTTGTATTGACTATGTTTTATGTAATAGTCAAAAGCCGAGCGAGGTATTTTTCGGTTTACGTGAAGGTTATTTTTTTTTGTTGTTATTTTTATGCGATAATCTCGCTTAATTCTCGCATATACGGTGTCAGAATTACCAAGAAAAAATGGAAAAACTACGGCGGCTAATTCTACCACCGCGTTCATTCACTTGTGCAACACTGCACAGAGTCGCACAATAGCGAAATTTTGTTGCTTAATAACAAGCATTTGGGAGAATTTTTCTTGTCGCATGACAGCGAAATTACATCTACAGTACTGGATTTGCATAAATCTAATACTTCCTCTATTATGATCTGAAGAAACATAGTAACAAATATCGTATTGTGTTGAACTTCTTGTACAATGAATTTTCAATAGAAAGCGATTAAACAGTTCTGAGATTGTAGGTAAGCTCTGTAAGCTTGTAATTATTGACTTTTATGTAACTGCCAATTACCTAGGTATCGGTACTGAATCTTAGATTTATGGGTTAAATTGTCTTTAGTTATATGTGATAATTTTGCATAAATCTTGCATATAGCAAAGTTACCGAGAAAAAATGACACCAAAGTCTATTTTACACGTCAAACTTTTTCATCAAATTCCATTGATCCCGACTGTTTTTCCGACGTCATATATACGTCAAGGCGCGTTTTCGTGCTTTTGGTCAAACAATGATACACAACAAAATCACGAAAACGACGCGTATGACGTCGGAAAACCAGTTGAGATTGATGGAATTTGATTGAAAACGTTTGACGTGTAAAATGAGCTTAACGAACAATTTTACTACTGCGTCCATTAGCTTGTGCACCACTGCACAGAATCGCATAATAGCGATTTTCTTGCATATAACGGGCATTTGTCTTGTTGCATAATAGCGAGATTACGTATTCTGAACTCGCATAAATCGAAAACTACCTCTACTGTGATTCAAAGAAACATGATGACAAATATCGTAGGGCGAACAAATAAAAAATGCATTTATGTGCAAGTATATGTTAATTTAGTTTTGGCAATTCAATTGGTATTTTAGCTGCATAGCAATGAAAAAGTTTTTGGCATTGAATTGTAAATTTAATTGGAGCTAAAGCAACGTATGACTGAAAACAATAAATAAAAAAAAAACTGTCAATAATTCAATTATAAAACTAGGTCAGATTTCCATTAAGATTTTGAAATCGTAGACGACAACATAATGGCGGATAATATCTTTCACGGCATTCGAGTGAGAGGCTGTTAAGATTAAAATCACATTAAAATCCTGTGGAGAGAATGTAATGCTTTACTCCCTTAAGTTCTCACAATTTCATTTGCCCGAATAATCTTTGGAGGCACTCACTGTGGCATAATTGGAAGATGAACAGTAAATTTAAACCTTATCTCTAAAATCTTATCTGTAAATTAATTATTTCATTTACCACAAGATTCTTATTACTAAATAGGGAGGTTCTAGGTGTAACAGGATTCGAATTGTTGGAGTTCCATGTTTGGAATTTTACAGTGTCTATTGAGAAAGAAAAGAGAGAGTGAATGAGGTTGGTTTTTGTTAAAAACGTATACCCACAGACAGTGCAAATCTCATTCCTTTTAGAGATGTAAAACCCTATTTTTCCTGTCAAGTTGGGTGGTGTTCCCACGCTTTTTGCGTTTTAGTGACCGCCACTCATGGAGTTAGTGCCCCTGCATGGTATGACAGACGCCAACATATTTATTGACGAATGGGGTATTGGCCCGGGTCTGTGCGTGTGTGGTGAGACGATTTTCCGCTCGAGACCCGGGGATTGGGGGAGGGGGGTGATATTTGAGGGGAGTCCCTCGTTGGCAAAAAGCGGGGAAATATCCAGGTAGAAAAACGTACTACGTTGAGGGGTAGGTCTCGCTGAAGAGGGGGGTCTTGTCTGAAGCTTACCGCTTTCTGAAACCACCCTGAACAACATTACCGCAAGCATGCGGCCCTCGGGTTCCAGAGGTCGGCCCAAAGGATGAAATGGCAATTTTCTGTCTCCACCCCACCATTGGGGTTAAAGTGTTTCTTTAGTTATTTAGGCCGAAGATGGTCAACTGTGTGAGGCGGTTCATTTAAAGAAATGCCCATTGGGTGACTTTACTCTTCGTACTGCTGGTGGTGCTGGTTGGTAGTTCTGAAAGAAATAGTTTTCCCCATTGTTTTGCTTACATCTGATATTTCAAGAATGTTTGTGCAGAAGAGTGTTAGTTAGGCTATGGGATCAGGGATATACAGCATAAACACACACACAAGCATGATTAATGCAAAGTACAGCGTAATTTGCAGTTCACTCAGGGTTTACTTCTATGGGGGACGCCCTCCCCCATAGATTTAAATTTCTCCGGGAGAGGGAAATTTACATGGGTTTCCCCAGATGATGACAACACTTTAGTTTGGGGGAGGGGATACATTCCAAAAAAATATTGAAACAATGATTCAAATTAATTACAATAACATTTATGTTATTGTTAGAATATATGTATAATAATTAGCCAGGTCTGTGGGTATCTGTGTAGCTGTGTATTTGTATGTACAACGCTTGAAGTCCACGAGAGTTTACCATATCAGTTACGTTATGAAAACAATGCAAACAATGAAATCAACGGGTTTTCAAGAACGTGAATGAAAATTCAAATAACAATGAACTGCGATGATGGAGAATTGCTCACTAGAAATTTTTCTCGCTATATTTGTTCGCATGTTGATTTTGTCAGTAATTTCAGTGAAAATCAATAATCGTTTTTCCTTGACAGAACCTAGGTTTTGATTTGATATTGTACCAAGTTAGTGCCATCTAGTGACCGAAAATTTCCATAATGTGTTTTGTTTTTTTTTAAATATAGACTCATTGTCGAACATATTCCCAGCAACTACCTTTGGTTCACAGTCCAAAATAGTCTTTTCTAAGTATCCAAAAGAATGTTTGTTTGTTTGTTTGTTTGTTTGCTAGCAAACATTCAACAAAACAACTCTCCAGATTGAATGAATCTAATTCTTCTCGTAAATGATACGGTACAATTCAATCCAGTTTTCAGAAATTTTTTTCTCTTTAGTTCGTTTTTTTTTCTTTCTCTTTCATCTTGATAAGTATCTTACTAGGGAACCAGAAAATCTTGAAAACCTATAATACAGTGTGCGTGATGTATGGACTTGGCAGTAGGTTGATTATCGTCAAGTGCTCGTTTTTGAACAAGTTTCAACAGAGTTTGAATGGAAAATGCACATTCCGAACTACTAGTCACTGTAGTGGTACCGTTTTTTTTTATTATGTTTGGTTGTCGTTTCCCCCCAAAAAAATGTTTACTACAATTCTCTAATTCTGGGGTACAGGGTCATGACACAATAGAAACATGTACAGGAGAAATTCTGTTTCTCTAGTTTTTATTGCTATGCTACTACTAATGTACGTGGGAATCAGATTTTTGTTTGGTATTGGCATTATAAATTTGAAGGGAAAAAATGTTAATGATTAATGGAAAAGTCCACTCAGATTATTTTAATGCAGTAACCTTAAAATGCAGTTAACCCTCGTTTTACGCAGTTTGTTCCGAAGGCTTCGCGAATTTTCCCGTTAAACGAAATTTCACGTTAAGCGGATTTTTAAAACGAATTTTCGCGTAAAACGATGGTCACACGCGAAGTACAGTATAGTGAAAGGTTGCTCTACTATGCTTGAATATATAAGTAAAAAAACATGAACATTTCACTGCTTTTACTATGATTATCCCGTGATTATCATGATATTGTAATATACAGGGTGGGCCATAATTGAAGGGCCTGGTGTAAAAGGGTGTTAAGTAACATTTTTGTCGAAAATAATGACCAAGAATCATTTTCGAATGTGTTAGGTGAAATTCTACCTTCCGTGCACATAATTTTGAGCAAAACAACATGTGCAAAGATATTAGTGCAAGAATTGTGAAGTAACCCATAGACAGCAATGCACATTTAGATCTTTAAACGCGTTTGCCTCGAAATTGTAAAAATATTACTTAACACCCTTTTACACCAGGCTCTTCAATTATGTACCGGTGTATAATTTAAAAGGGTGGCGGGGGTAGTAAAGATCGAACATATAATTATAGCTCACTCTGTACCGTATATCGAATGTAGCCAACTGAACAAAAAATCCATCTTTTTATGCAGTTTGTTCCGAGGTCTTCGCTTAAAGCGAATTTTTAAAGCAAGTTTCACGTGAAACTAGATAACAACGATGATCACCTGTGAAGTAGAGTGGAAAGTTGCTCCATGAGGGAGGGGGGGCGTGAATATATATATATGTAGGTAAAGTATGCCTATGAATTTTTACAGCTTTTACTGTGCATATGATATGATTAGAATGATATATTGGAATATACTATATCAAATGTAGCCAACTGAACAAAAACCCATTTTCAAGTGAATTTGCTGGTCTCTTTTTTTTTCTTCCATATTGTTGTCTATGTCGTTATTTCATAGTACTATAGGAAGTCATAATCCTCTTTGCCGCCTGGTGATATACGACTGTCTAAGTTCCAAGTTTTTGTGGGAAAATGCTTTCCCCATCCAACGTTTCTGTAGAAAAATGAACTTTTTTTTTTCTTCCATCCAATTTTCCATAATCTCAGGTATTTCTTTTGAAAGGGTTCTCAGGTTAACACGATATCTCCCTCAACGGTTTTAAGTAAGATTCACACTCCAAAGTTTTTCTACTTTGCAACAACTGTCGTAAATTTCAAAAGTTGACGCCCTATAAGGGCCAATACCTCTCGCCGAAGTAGACTATGCATAATAAATAGTGGTACTATAGATCACATATTTATGAGAAAATTTACTACAACTTTTCAAAGACTTGAAAAATTGATAGTTTTTTTTTTGTTTTTTTTTTATAAATGAATATAGTTCGCACTTTATGCTGTCGTAAAAAGAATTAGATGTTTATATGGTTTATATGAATATTTAGAAAAAGCAGTATGTTGTTTTATACGTTAACGGTCTTGAAATTTCTTCAGTTTCTTGGAAAATTGTTTACATTTCTTGAAATTTCTTAGATATCTTCAAATTTCTTTTTCTTCAACTTTCTTAAATTTCATGAAATATCTTTTTTCAAATTTCGGTAAAAATACAGGGTGTTCCTAAAAGGTCTAGTCAAATTTTTATCACAGATACTACGCATCAAACAAAGCAAAAAGTCCATATAAACCTGGGTCTTGAAATGCATACTCATTTGCATACCTACAACGATTGAGACAATAGGCCTCTATGCAATTACGTAACTTAACTCTGTGTTAACTCAGAAGGGAAGAACATGTATTTCTAAACCCATGTTTATATGAGTTGTTTGCTTTGTTTTGACGCGTAGCATCTGTAGTTAAAAGTTGTTGAAACCTTTTAGGAACATCCCGCTTGTATGCATATGAATCAATACAAATAAATTTATAAAATAAAAATAACTCTTGCAATTGAAAAATGGCAAAGCTCTCCTCCTCTCCATTGAATCGTTTTACTGCAAGGAATTCAAATTTTTTATATGTCTTAATAGGTGGTCTGACTTTTATTCTTTTATCTGGGATTACTTTTTCTACCTATTCTTCTTTTCGGTCTATTTTTTTTTTAGACATCGCAAACTGCAAATACGCAGTACAGTAGTAACAACGCTTATTTTTTCTTCTTCTTCTTGTTCTTCTTCTAGCATTTCCATTCAGCAACGATGACAGATTTAAAGTTTCAATTCCCAAAATAAAGTTTGGTTTCATCATCGGAATAGTAAAATTGTCTTAGCTTCTTTTCTTTTACTTTGAAGTATAAAAAAAGGAAGTTTTGTTTTGTTTTTTTTATATTTCTGCCTCACTGTTTTCGTATTTCGTTCACATGCCTTACGTTCCATAGTTTTTTGCCCACTAAAAGTGTTTGTTTTTTTCTGTACATTTCTTTTGGTGTGCCTTACAACACTTCATTATGTTCCATCATTAGTGGATCTTAGTGTTCGACAAAGAATGTGGAACAAACCTTATTATCTTTCTGCTATTTTTCTTCACGTCTGTTTCACCATTGACGCAAATTTCTAGAACGAAGATTCCGTAAAGAAGAAGAACGTTTTGGTATTTCCTGAGGTGTAATGTGGATGCCACATGTGTCTTTGATTTGGTTTTAAAACAGTACGTATATTTTAAACGGCACAATGTTAATTGCAATTCTCGTTGAAATGTCAGCATTCTTTGTGTGTTTTGTTTATCGAATGGTCAGCACTGAATTTGAATGGAAATGCAAAATTGGCAAAGAGGGTTAGTAGAAGAGGTTAGTGATCTTGTACGTCGAAGAAAAGTATATAAACAGTTTTAAACACTTTCATCCGTCCAAATCAAATAAACAAACGGGCCAAGTACCCCCGACATCATTGGCTACATCAATGGAATGGCTTATACTATTATAACACTTTATTTGAATTTTTCAGAAATGAGTCAAACAGTTAAAGTTAGCTTGTTGGTATCATCAATTGACTAGTTAGTCTTTATTATTCATGTCGTGTTTCGTTTGTGTTTTTTTTTGTTGTTGTTGTTTATGTATGGTAGTACAAAGCGGCTCACAGAATGCTTTTTTATAAAGCGGCATAAAAATGAAATGGTGTTTGGTTTGCTTAATACGAATGACAATTTAATGACTTGGTTTATTACTAATTTAAATTTACTAGTTTGTTAATGACAAAAAAAAATGCATGTCGTGAAATGGCCATAAATATCTTGTAGTTAAACTAGATGTTGTTGGTCGTTAATGTGTTCCCAAAGAAAGTACACGCAATCTAACGTTTATACATTGTATGCTTTGTAGAAAATTCGTTTCAAAGACAAATTCTGCTTAGCATTAACTTCTGTGAATATTGATTGAAGGGCTTCGGGCAATACAATGGTAAGCCATATTTTTTTGAAATTGTTAACCGTTTTTCTGATGAGAAACTCCATGAAGAACCATACTGAGCAACATGGTGATTTTCTATATCATGCTGTCATTTTCTGGAAATTTTAGGAAGTGGTAAATTAAGAAGCTAGAAATAGTAGGCCTACTGAGGGACAATTTGATGTAAAAATGTCATTTGTGAAAAAAGGTTAAGTAACATTTTGCCAAAAATTACATAGAAGCATTTCCAAAGGTGTGGAGTGCAGTTCTACCTTCCTGGCGCATAATGTTGAGCAAAGCAACAAAGATATTTGCAAAGATATTTGTGCAATAATTAATGTTAAGTGGTTCATACATAGAAAGGCAAGTACAAAACTTTAAACGAGTTTTTTTCGAAATTGGCCAAATATAACTTAACCCAATTTTGCACCAATGCCTTCAATTCTTACAAAATTTCAGTTTCAATGTTCTTAACTTTTCTTAAGCTTATGTTAGCTATGGTTTTTTTTGGAATGGTGTCACTGTAACTTGGTTTCTATAAGATAAAGGTGTTACAGTTGTCATAGTTTACTGATTTTTATGTCTCAATTCAGATTAAATGTTAATACAGTATAACCTAAGTTACAATTTTTTTACCAATTTAGTATTAACCACAAGTTGTGCTGGTATTTAGTTTTTCTTAAAGCTAAACCTTTTTTTCAAATACAGAAGAATGTGCTTTATTATCCATTTTTGTGAATATACTAGAAATGAGTCATGATCATGACCATGAAGACCTAGGGTTTAAGGTGGTAACCTCATTATAATGAAATTCCATCTTTTCATTATGAATAAAAGAGCTTACATGCACATTAATATTAATCACTAAGTTAATCCGTTGATGCACGAACTTGTTGTGTGATGAATTTTCCATTAACCCAAAATATATAATTGTAAATAGTCTATTAGATAAGAGGAATTTTGTTTTCGAGTTTCCTTAGAATTCAAGCTTTAAGGGATCAGCACTAAGTGTACATGTTTATGTACTTCAAGCTACCAATTATTCATATTCCGTTGTTGTGTAGAAAAAAAGAAAGTTTTGGTGGGGGTGACCACACACACACACACAACTCAAACTGTCCACTTTTCGGCCATGAGGAAAATTATAAATAGTGATTTTCTTCAGCAGCAGAAGCAAGTGTGGATCTTAAATTTAACTTTCTTTAACCGATGTTGTCTGTTAGCAGATGACAGCTGGACAAGTTTAATGGTTTCGGTTACCTTTGTGTCTGGTGGAAAGAATGGCAAGTCAAGGATATTTTCCTCTTCTTTAGCAATTCCCGCTCTTTGCTCTCGTTTTTAGTGCCCTAGAGTGACACGAGAAATTCTCATCACGCGCCAATGATATCGACCTAGAACACAAAGTTTCTTCTCGAGTCTTTTTCGAAGACTTCAAAACGTTTTTAGTGTAGCCTAACGGTGTTGGAATTACGACTACACATGATTTACGGTGACACAAGTAAAAGTTAACGCTGATGATTTAGTGGGTTGGGCTACCTTCAGGAGGTTATCTAGGACTAGGATATATATATATTTTTCTTTTTTTTTAACTGTTGTGTAGGGATGTGTTTTCCTAACCCACGCTATGATGTTTACCGACCACCCAAAAACATGGGACAGATGCCGCTGACAAGATGCCTTGACATGTCTTTTATGCAGGTAACATTTGTGCTTTGGCCCTACGGTTACCCACCACCTGTTTCCGTTGACAATGCCTGCGCTAACGACAAAGACCTAAAGACCTACTTCACCCCTTTGAACCCTCTCATTAACCTTATCAAAAGGCGACGATTCTTGTCGAACTATGGTGTTTGTATGGGGACTCCCTCCATGCAAAGCCACCAATGTCAAGAGTGGTGTGCTCCCCCAGACCTGAAAAACTTCTGTTGCTGTAATTACCTGTTGCTTTATCGCTCAACTAAAGAACTAAAGCAGCTTTGGGAGGAGATGTACTAACATCCCTTTCGTTTTTGTTGTTTTTTTTTTAAATATTTTTTTTTTTTTGGCTTGTGTTCTTGAAACTACTTGGGTCAACCCCTTTGGTGACTTGCGACCGTTGGAAATCATCGCTCGAACTGATTTTTATCTCCTTTTGTATTGACGTTCGGAACGCTTCTGTTGCTTCAGAATCGGCTTATCCGCCATGTAGGGACCTGTTCAAAAGCCCATCTTTTTAGAAACGTGTTCTGGAATGCTGCAAACAAAACACTATCGTTTTAGAATGATTTTTTTTTGTGTTGTTGCTCTGGTTAACACGGAACAATGCTTTGATTCAGTGTAATAATAGTTTACACATGACATCCAGTAATAACCATAAAATTCGATTGTAAGATGTTCCGTATCACGTTTCAAGATTTTGTTTCTGCTCAGTAGGTGCACATTATTGAAACTCTGTGGCTATTATGAAGCATTTGTGTGCATCTGCAATTACGTAATAACATTATGTGCAACGTTATTACATTCACTTTCCATACAATCGTTTTCAAGACTGCACCTTTATACTCTTTAAATACTGTACATGAAATTGCAGCTGGAATGCATTAAAAACACAGTTTTACGAGTTGTTTTTTTCACTAAAAAAACTTATAAATTTGTTCAACACTGTGATAGTTTTAACTGGACCCGTTCTTTCTTTATGATGTTTTCTTACATTTTTTGTTGTTGTAATATTCACTAATATTCATTTGCGATATCGTAAAGAAAGTAAAAGTACACATTTGTTAGCATACATAGGATGCCCAGAAATTATCGCTACAAATTCAAACTACAGGTTGTGGGTTGTGGTTTATTGACATTACGACCACTTCAGTTTTCTTTGAAGCGAAATCTTTGTCATTTGTTTTTGTCTATTTTTGAAATGTGATTCTTTGTTCGGATTTCGAACCCAGATTTTTCTCGGATCTCGAGTTGTTCGTAAGTCGAAGCGTTCGGATCTCGAATGGACTTAAACCTGAGTATTCAATAATTCCACAAATTATCACCACAACATTCACCATGAATTCGGTTCTTGGGCTATTTTGATGTAATTCGTCCCATAATAAAGAAACGCACTTCAAGTTTTCCTAGTTCGGTAGAAGGTATTATTTACTAGTTACTAGTACATAGCTAACAGTTCACCGTCAATATCTTGTTACTACTATCTATATTTTTTAATTCATATTTTCAGTAGTGATAATGCTACACATTTTTTGGCGTCTGCTTGATTGATTTTTAAGAAATAGTTATTGACTGGTTGAACTTACAAAAAGAAAAACATCTTGCTTTAGTCTTTCCAAGTTAATGAATTTTTGATTAAGTTCCAATGGGGAGGGTGTACAGAAATTCTGTATCGTATAGTAGCATATGGTACGATGGTGTGTTTCCGAGTCAATTGGAAGGCACGTTTTAGGATAACACATGTTTTGGAGCGTGCATTCAGTGGAAGGAGTTTACAAACAGTCTCTAGAACATTCCGCCTTTGAGCAGAATCTGCTGCATTGTCTGTAGGGTGGGAATGGGAGGGTCGTCCATCTTGTCATCCCCCTTGATGATTTCTATGCGGGTGATAAGAGGCACCACAGGAACAGATGGTAGCTGCCTACATTAAGTTGTCATTAAGTCTAATCTCCAACAACCACTGGCATCCAGCACATTCAACTGGACGGATTTGCCAAAACCCATTGTTGTTGAGCATTGTTGCTTTAGCGACACTATACAGAGCTGAATGGCAATTCTAAAATGGTGAAGAATATGTGAAAAGTTTAGACGTAGTTTCTTTCAAGTTTATAAAATCGGTATTGTGCTCGCATAATATGCAGAAGATGCGCATGGATAAAATTGAAGCTGTGTTTTGAGTGACAAATTGCTATAGTGAACAACACATAACCACATTTGCATCCGTGAAGTATTATCGTATTTCAAATACTTTAAGCAACAGTTGTATAATTTGATGCAACGTATCGTAATTTTAATTAAATCATACCTATCGCTTTTTTTTTGTCAGAAAAAATACTAAAACATTTATAATTCATATTCATAATAAATGAAAACTCCACAGTGAAACAAAAACAAAAAACAGAAAAAATGTCCTACCTTGGACCAACTGACTGGGTAGCTCAAAGACGAATAATAACCAACGTTTCGCCTCCCCCTTTTTTGTAAAATCACTTAGCGGGCTTGATCACGGTAAAGTAACACAAAAACAAGACACAAACAGAAAAGACCAAACAAAGACGAAAACCAACAGTGAATCTTTCTGTTTAGTTTTTTCTGTTTGTCTTGTTTGTTTGTTTTCACTTTACCGTGATCAAGCCCTTAGGTAATTTTACAATAAAGGGGGGGGGGCATTGGTTATCATTCATCTGCGCATAAACTATGGCATATAACGTCCGCCATATTGGTTTTCAATTGGTTTATACTTTTAGTGACACTCGTGAAACTAAGACGAATCCATAGGCACTTCATTCATTAGTTTGTAGGAGGGAACAAAG
>JAQIWH010004120.1:0-17811 GCA_034695005.1 Cryptops parisi | reverse complement strand
CTATGTTTGTTAATGGCCAGTCCCAAAAAATGAAGATCTTGAATTCAACATCTTCTTCATTTTTGGGACTGTCCATTAACAAACATAGGAACGCCCCCATGGCGATCAGTCGCGGGCGATTGAATCGCGTAGTTTGCTACGGACCTAATAAAAATTTGGTGTATTTTCGTTTATAACGTTTTTCATGAACCCAAAACATATGAAATTAAAAATTTTTATATATTTGAGAAATACATCTTAAACGATTTGCAAAAAAAAATTATTTTTATGAAAAAATTCGTCATAACGGTGACATTTTCGTCTGCAGTGGTAATCGTCTTAAGCGGGTTTTAGTGCATTTTGTATATAAATCATAATTTTTTTTTCTCTATTTTTTAATGAAATTTGATGCCTGACATCAATGTCGATCAAAATTTTTTGTTTTGTTTTCAGTCTCTAAATTCTGATAGGATGTTATTCCAAGTTAAACGTCCACGGTTGAACTTAACGTTTGCAAAGGTGTGACTTGAAACTAAACGAGTTGGTGGTAGTTAGTGCAATGATTTACTAGATCCAACTCGCTTAGTGAAACTTGGTTTTCTTTTCCTTTGCCAAACTTCTCGTCATATTTCACGGAGCAATTTAACAAAACCACTGTGATGTGACACAAACGACTTGGCACCAATCGAAAACTCGCTTGCTGCTATGATGATTTTTATTCTTAGAATATACATTATTCGTTGTCTGTGTCATAATTAAAATTATTCGATTTTAATCACAGCTTTACATGTACACAATATTAAAATTACAATTAGTTTTATTAATTACAAAAAAAAAATCGTCTGTGTAATGCGAGTTCTTTTAACGCGATTTCTCTGATATGCGATGAGTGAGTCTTCATTATGTTCGAAATTTTAGTGATTTCTCTGTTATGCGAATTTTTTTTGTGATGATCCTTTATATTATTAAACTCACTTCAACTTGTGAGTTTGTCAGTTTGTGAGTGAGCTGGGAGTTGAACGTATACTGCCATCTACAGGCGATTATGAGAATATACTGTATAGTCCAATCCAATTTACCAAAAATCAGATAAAAATCGCATAAATCGAATCAAAAATTGCAGAAACCGAAAATGAAATCACTCAACGTAACTCAGAAGTCTAATTACTCTGATAACGTTTAAATTCGCATAAACAAAACAAAAACAAAAAATGGAATTATCACCGTACGTAGGACTCAAAGATTGCATACATCGAAATTCGCCAAAAAATCAAATGTACCATAAACCGAGAGCAACTTGAATCGAAAACCAAAGTACCAATGTAGCAAAAAACTCATAAATCGAATCAAATTATATGTAGGGAGGAATTTCGCTATTATGCGTTATTTAGCTGTAATAATCAAGCTAACTGAACGTCCTGCACCTGTTTTGTTTTTTGCAATTTCAATATATGCGATCTTTAATTTATACAAAATTTTCACACAAAACTTTTATTTTCAAGGAAATCCTGTATAAGCAAAATGTACAATCCGGAAATTTTTATAATCTGGAATATAATTCATAATGCATTGTTTCTAAAGTGATAATGCTTAGGTCTAAAGGGAGATTGTCGAGAAAAGAGTTTGTACATACTGTATATAAAATACGTAATATGTATACTGTATAGTATACTTATGCATGTATAACTACGCTATATAGTACCTATGTAAGTACACAAGTAGTGCGTACTTGTAATATAATTAAACACAATGCGGAAGTAACTTGTACAGTATAACCATGGAATTATGACAACATCACCAGAATCAACATGGCGGTTTCTTGAACATTACCATCATAACAAAAATAACTTTAAATTATATATATTTACAAACCACATAACCACCCTCACTCAACTATTGGGGCCATAATAAAAATATCCTCTTTATTCTTTATCAGTCGGCAAAGCTTTTATTTTCAGTTTGACTGATGAGCTCTCACTTGTCTGCCAACAGAATATAACGAGACAAAGCGAAACATAATTTCTTCTTTTTCTTTTTAAACAAAAAAGGGTCTAAAATATAAATATATATTTTTTTATCGTCATCATCTTTTCTTCCTGCTCATCAAAAAGTTAAATTTAAAATGGAATAAGTCGGCTGATGAACGTTTGAAAAGGAAACGATCCTTGGAAGTTATAAAAATTAACACTTTCTAAGTATAGCAAATACCACCCCCTCCGTCAAGAAAACTGACTAAAGACATTTCGGCAACAAGTTAATTACTATACGTAAACTATCTTTCACACCACTTTTTTTTGTTTTTTTTTTGTTTTGAAAGAACATAAAAATATATTTCTTTGATGTTAATCAAATTAAAAACAAAATTGATTTCATTACAAAGGACTGTTTGAGAAAATTAGGATCATAAACGAAATTGTTCTGTTAATGACATCAAATATGTGTGTGTGTAGGAGAGAGGGACAACGACAGTGTATCTTGGGTGCAATGGAAAGCAACGAGTATCGATGTTTAGAAAAATTGATAATATGGGCATTTCAAAAAACAGGGTGTTCCTAAAATGTCGAATTTTAACCACAGATGAGACGCATCAAAACTAAGCAAAATTTTTTTATATAAACATGATTCCGGAAATGCTCATTTACATACCCAATAAAAGACAAATAAGTTATGAAATCACGTGATTTCACATTGTGTTAACTCAGAAGAGAAGCATTTTCTGTGACTTGTGTTTATATGAATTTTTGTATTTGTTTTTGATGCATAACATCTGTGGTTAAAATTTGACTAGACTATTTAGAAACACCCCGTATATATAGGTTACTGTATATAAGTTTAAATATATTTATGCTTCTGAGTGCATAGTAGGTTTACTGGTTACAAAGAACTATACTACACAACACTACACTGCACTGCACGATTTAACTCTGCATTACGCTACTGTACACGACCGTACACTACACTACTCCACGCTACACTATTTTAAGTAACAGGGTATCAATAATTTTTGTTTCTGAATAATATACAAATTAATACAGTACTTTCCGGTTATAGCCAGGACCAGTCTGATGTTGTTATTTGCTTGTACTTAATTATGGGTTTATTTTGCAGGTTACATTAGGAAAAACAAAGAAACGTATTAAACGTATGATACTGTTTTGTTTTTCTAACCTAACCTGCAAAATAAACCCATAATTAAGTACAAGCAAATAGCAACATCAGACTAGGCCTGGCTATAACCGGAAAGTATTATTAATACATTTAAATATATGTATTTTTGCTTCTACGTGCCTAGTACTACACAACACTGCATTACACGTCTGTACACTACACTGCGCTACTCTACAATTCATTATTTTAGTGTCATTAGTTTTTGTTTCTAAATATTTTATTAAAAAATAAATACAGTACATTTAAAAAACATTGTATACATTTAAATATATAATATATATATATATATATATGTACCCATCATGTGTATATGAACTGTTTTACCCTGATTTGATGATGTTTTGCCTTGGTAGCATCTGTGGTTAAAATTTGACTAAACCTTTTAACAACACCCTGTACAGTCACATGTAGACGAGAAAAGAATCTTTAAAATTCCATTCGAACTTTAAATTTCCCTTAAAATGGCTTTCATTATCAGACAAAAAATCTAGTTGTTCTAATTATTTCTGACCCCCCCCCAACAAAAAACAAAAAACTTCAAAGGACTTTTCAACAAAGATCGAACATTTCAATCTCCCTTTACTCACAAATAAAAAGAGAGAGACCAACGTTACATATAAAAATAACGACAAAAATTCGTCCGTTGTATATAAAACAGTGGTATTTTGTAAAGTCGTTGCCAACAATTTCGCAGTTTCTTTGCGGAACGAAATATCGCGAGTTTTACGAGCGTGACTTCCTAAAACGAGAAAAGTTAGTTACTAAAGAAAAGATCTAAAAAAAAAACAAAAAATAAATAAAATTTACACAAAATAAAATAAAAATAAAAATAAAAATTTCCTTGGAATTTGTCATATATTAGTAACTTCCATCGTTTCGTGTCAAGCCACGCGCATAAAATGTGTCGTCGAATAGGAAAGAAGTTGATTTAATATGTCCAGGTGAAATTGCCACTTCGGGCAAATTTTTCCTCCCTTTATTTTTATTTTTATTTTTTCAACTTTATATATTTTTTTTTCTTAATTTTTTGGGAAGACACAAAACTAAATATAAAACCAGTGAATGACCAAAAAACGAGACTAGAATCTTTTGTACAACATTTTCTTTTTCATCATGTTCTTCTTGGGGTATGTAAGACGTTATAAAAAGATTCCAGAAAGTGAAGCGTGACACTTTTATTTGCTCGTTAAACGCGCGACAGTTTCTTAGCAAAAGAATTTGACCAAAGTGCGTTTTTACAACGCACCTTTACACTACGCCTAAATTCACGTGTAATCGTGGGAGATAGATAAAAGTGATCTATTATACGAGAATAGAACGCGTCATTACGATACTAAAAGATAACCCGTGCTGTATCACGTGAATTTTTCTTAAACAATGCTATGGTACGTTTTTTGTACGTTTCTATTTTCGTACAAGTAAAACTCGTCAATATTGACAAAAAAAACAACATATTTCATTGTTTATGATTTTACTCAAATTTCATTGGTTACGTCCGTGTTACCATGGTAACATACACACCTCTCATTAAGATATACACAGTACTGTATAAGCAAATCAATGTTATAATTTTGTTAAAGCTGATTTGCTGTTTACATTTTCCACAATAGACCACAATAGACACGCCACCACGACATTACTTAAAAGGCGACCCGTGCTGTATCACGTGACACTTTTTTAACTTTTTAAAAAAGTACGTTTTACGTGTTTTTTTTTTCGTACAAAAAGTAAAACCGATCAATAATGACGGAAAAAAATTGTTACAATTTTACTTAAATCTCATTGGGGACTGTGTTTACATTCGTGTTGTCATGAAAACATACACACGGTGATATTATGTATAAAATGAGCAAATTTTAAGCAAAAGTTGTGAAATTATAACTGCAAGAATTTAGATTAGGTTCAAATTTGGGCCTAAATTTAGGTTTGTTTTTTTACAAAAAAATGTTGTTAACTAATTTAAACTAACCTTAACTATTCTAAATAAGTGACTATAGTGTATACAAAATATCTCATACCCTGTTAAAAGAGATTCTATGGAATGCTTCTGGTTTCTACAGATTACATACACAGATTGACGGTTAACAGATCTATATTTCTCAAATCTCTCATACTTTGTATAGAAAAAAACATCTATTTTTTAAAATATAAAATACGAAATTATATATGTATAAACATTTGAAATATTAGTCGTTAATTAGATAAATTAAAAATTGTATCAAAAGTGATGAGAACGCATTAAAGCCATTAAGTTGCATGATGGTACCATTTATACCATGCGTCATTTAAAACAGTATTAAATCCACTAAATAGTATTTAACGTTAAGAAAAATAATAAGATAGTGAGGTGAAGATGATGAATAAGATGATGAAGAATAAAAAATATTTTTCTTAACCAAAAAGAAAAACAAAAAATTAGATATAATTTTCCGTTCGCTGCGGATCATCCATCAATGCCATCGAGTAAATTCTGATGCCAAACACTGAAGAAAGAAGATTATTCTCTTCGTGGAAAGATTACCAAAAAATAATATATATTTATATAAAAAAAAATATTTAATAATACATACAAAAAATAATTATGAACGAAAACGAATTCAAAACCCCACCTCAAAAAAAAAATTTTTTTTTTTAATTCATTTCAAAATTTTTACTAAATTTGTTATGTTGATGAATTGCATTCCCATTCATCTCTTTAATGAAAAAAAAAGTCACTTTCATAATAGTCATAGTTCAAAATTAAACCGGATTTTTTTAGACCAAGAAAACGCTAGAAGCTATAGTGTTTTTCGTCAACAAAAATCCGGTTCGAATTTGAACACACACAAAAAATGTGAGAATTCGAAATTTTGCGAACCATTTTTTTTTTAAGAATATCTGATTTTTCATAATTCATTTTTCAAAAACAATTTTTTTAATATATATTTTTATATAAAAAAAAATATATTTTAAAAAACTCACGTAATGACTCGTGCAATTTTGCAAGCAATTACCTTTTCACGACAAGAGAGAAAAATTAAAATTCAAATTACCGTTGGTCAAGCAATTATGTTTTAAATATTAAAAAACAAAATAATTTATTTTTTTTAATGTAAGGGGTAGATTAGTAAGGATTGTTGTTTAAGGTGTAGCAATTAGGGACATTTTATGGTGACAACCCGAATAGTATTCACCTTGATTTGGGTTTCAACTCTATTGACAGGTTCATCCATCTTGGACTGTGAAAAAGCACTCGCAGCTGACTTGGCTTATCATCAATTTTATTTTAATAACCGACCACGAAAAGAAAATTTGGGGGAAAAATCGATCCAAAATGTCCCTCGGAGAAATTCCTATCTACCAATCAACGACCATATTTTGGCTTTACATACAGGGTGGCCATAGAGGGAAAAAAATATAGCACATTTCACGACCACGAAGTGTCTAGGCAGTTTTTGTAAAAACAAAAGGTGCTGTCGAAAATTATAGCAAATGGTACACATTTATTCATAATGGTGTATAATATTTGTGTATGAACCTGATATTTAATCTGAAACAATCAAAAATGTTTTTTTAACTATAGACAGGGCGGAATCTTCATTAATAAAACGAGACAAGACAAATCCTATCTCCTAATCACGTATATCTATAAAACCCAGTTATTTGTTTGTTTATTTACTATTATAATTTTGATGTATTGAAATTTTGTATTTTCGCACATGTTAGAGTTTAAGATACTGTATTATAGAATTTTCATTGTAAAACTGAAAAATCCATATTTTGTGACACCCTACTGAAATTTGGTTTGCCGACACATCTGATTTCCAGTATTTAAACTTTTAAACATTTTAGACTTTTTTTTTCAATAAGAAATCAGAAAAATACGTTTTTTTTATGACACCCCATAAATTTGTGAATGGTTACACCTCCATAGTTAAAAGTGGAGGTTTTATAAAACCAGTTGTTTGTTTGTAATAAACTTCTTTATTTTTCAATCAATTGACTTGAAGTTTGTTATGCCAACACTTTTCATCCCCAGTCAGGTTTTAGACTATTACAAATATTTGAATTTTTATTATAAATCCAAAAAATCTGTTTTTTGTGGCACCCCCAAAATTCTTAAGTTTTTGTTATGCGTTACTCTTTATACAACAATAGTTTGTTTGTTTGTTATATACATGTTGATTATTTGGACTTGAAATTTGGTATGTTGACACAATTTATTCTCAGGTAGGTTTTAGACTATTCTGCATATTGGAATTTTTATAATTAATTAACAAAATAATCCAATTTTTTGTCATTTCCCCAAATTTGTGACATTTTCACATTGGCTTAAAAATCCGGATACTATAAAACACTTGTTTGTTTGTTTGTTCGTTATAAACTCCGTAATTTTTAATTCAATTGACGTGAAATTTGATATTCTGACACACTTCAATCTCAGTTAAATTTTAAGCTATTATACATTTTAAAATTTTTATTGTAAAACTGAAAAATCTGTTTTTTTTGTGATATCCCAAAATTTGAGATTTTTGTTTTGCAATGTTCACTGACGTCGTTAAGAATGGGGAACTTAAATATTCAGCACATTGTACTAGAACCATATCATTATTCCATTTTATACCAGAAAAAACATATCGAATTTTCACAGGTGTACAATTTTGTATTCAATAGTGTGTACAATTTCTTCAACACAACCGTATTGTATATATTAAATGAATAGTTTATACAAAAACTAAAACAGCTGAAACATGTCAAGTTCACAATTTCAATGGTCGGAGAGGGACAAAAAACACGACTATTTCGTGACACATTTTGTAAAAAAAAACAACATTTATTCTACAATTGAGCATTTATAATTATGTATAATTACGATAAAGCAGGTTTCGGTCGTTAATGACTTTTTTTGTCATAAAAAAAATATACTTTAAAAAGATAATTCGTTAATTACAAAGTACGTGTTGGATTTATGGAGTTTACTTTTATAATTTAAGAGATGTCGTTAAAAATTTACAAAAATTCTGTATTTTTATCAAAACATTATATTTTTTTTTTGGTTAAAAATTATATGAATTATAATTTATATAAATTTCTAGTTATATGAATAAAAATATAATATAGTTAAAAAAAATACACATCACAAGTTTCCCACGCTAGCTTTGGCTAATACTCATCCAGTTGTCACCATTTAAATGTTACCAATCCAGTTTTTCAAGCAGGTTTTTGTTTTCTACTTTAAATTAGTATAAGGCACCCCCCCCCTATTTGTGCAATCGGAAAGAGTATAGCTAAAAAGAGGCTAATTTTCAGGCAAAGTGTTGAAACTGGATCAGCCTGGGAAGAACTCGAGCTAGCAATTGATGAAAACAAACATGGTTTTTGCTGGGGAAAAAATCTGTGAATTTGACACCCACGCCCTAAAAATGTTCTAAAACACAACCACAAAGATGGGAATAATATTTTTTCGTGGGTTGGAAAAAAAAGGCGACATCATGACTGTGTCGGAGAAGAATTTTTCCACCAATGACAATTTTTCGATTTGAAAGCTTAATGGTATCACTACAAAAAAACAAAATAAAATGTTGGAATGTCAATAGATTGTCCTGCGGTTTTTTGTATTTTTCATTTATACAGTGGGATTTGTCGTGTTTTATTTTTATAACAATAGAGCCGTCCTGCCTTGTTTTTATTTATTATTTTTTACATAAAAAAAGATTTGTCCTGTTTTGTTTTTACAATAGTTTTTAAACATTCTTTACTCTTTATTCAATTATGTAGTATACAAGATGTTTCTAAAAATCTAGTTAAATTTTAACCACCGATGCTACCCATCAATACAAAGCAAAACCATATAAACATGAGTCTGAAAATGCATTTCAAGTGAATTGCATAGTTTATTGTCTTATAATCGCTGTAGGTATGCGAATGAGTCTGCATTTTCGAACCCATGTCTTGATGCATAATTTCTGTGGTGACAATATGACTAATCTTTTAAGGAACACCCTGTATACTCAACATTTGAATGAAGAGTGAAAAATGTGATCCTTTCAATTCTATGAAATATGCTACTAATTACACGTGATCCGGCACATTTTTTCAATCGTAATGTAATCATCACTATATAATAGTTACCCTAAATAACGCGCGAGACGTAACGCGATTCTATCGATGTAGCGTAACCCCGTCGATTTTTAACAGTAACCCACCGATTTTGCATAAGTTCGTGTTAGCGTTTCGGTGGTAAAACTATCGATGCATGCTATCGATACCACATGGAATGTTTATATAACTAGATTCCCCGTGGTTACCATACTTACCACGGGGGTTACATTCTAGTATATAATGACAATGTAATGTAATGTGAAGTAACATACTAGTAACAATCATGTAAAGTAACGTAACCGTGAAGTAAGGTGAAGTATAGTGAAATAATATAAAGTGACATAACCTAAAGTAAGAGAACCTGGAGTAAGTAACATTACGTGTACAAGTAACGTAACGTAACGTAACGTAATCCAACGTAACGTAACGTAACGTAATCTAAAGTAACATAATCCAAACTAACGGATAAAGTAATGTAATATGAAGAAACGTAATGTGTAAAAGAGTAACGTAATATAACGTACAGTAACATAATGTAAAGTTACGTAACCTGAACTAACATCACATAACATAACATAGTATAATATTATGTAAAATGTCAAACAACGTAAAGTGACGTACAGTAACATGACGTAATCAAACTATAAACCAATCTAACAACATAGTGATCATTTTTATAATTAACAAATAAATTAGTTACAAACACCTGAATCCTGTTATGATCATTGCTTTAATTTAAAAATTTCAAACAATTCATCATTGGCCCTTTCCTAGATTAGTATATTTTAAAAATTTTCTAGTTATATACTAATTATGTAAAATTTATAAATTCTTAAACATAAACAAAAAACCATTTCCTAGAATGTTTCTGTCACGAAGATGGTATCTCCAGTAGGCTGGAAATAAAGTTTTGTTTTTGCGACCATTTCTTACGACAACTTTTCCCAACCCTTTATAAACACCAAGGTCTGAAAAATGGGAATTGCAGATGTACTAAAGTACAGAAAAAATATCATTTTTCAAAGGGGTACGTACACTCGTTGTTTTTTTTTTCACAAAAAAATATAAATAAAAAGGAAAATCGCAGCTGCCTTTTGGAGGGTTGTCATCGAGTGAAAAATAAGTAAAAAGACGAAAAAAAGTTGATAAAAAGGACAGATGAGATGCACAAATGGATGAAAAGAAAATTTAATTACTCAAAAAACACACACACAACATTTTATACATAAACATTATATATATACGATCATTATATACACTCCACATTATATATATATACGATGTAGATTCTATTTGATTCAATTTCTATCAACATTGTTATTTCTTATTATTACAATAGTAGTGCGTGTTATAAACGTAAAATAATGCTAATCGCGTGTTTAAACAAAATTTGGTGAACACAATGTACATTTTAAATTTACTTAAAACCAATAGTAAATAATTATGATATTCACTAATTTTTTCATGTCCTGCCTATTTTAGTGAACGTGCGAAATTTTCCCAAAAAAACAGAAATTTCCATTTTTTAATTTTTATATTTAATATCTAACTTGTACCTGATACCATTAAATATAAAATTTTAATTTTCACAAATTCCCTAGTTAAAATGCGAAATATTTTATTTACATGTTAATTCATGTAGCATATCTAGTTATATTAACTATTAGTATATTACATGTTCACACTCTGAATATTAATATAAAAATATCATCTTTTAACGCCATGTTACGTTTGAACATATACAGGGCGTCCTAAAAGGGTCTAGTCAAATTTAAACTTTTATGAGATATTACGAATCAAATCAAAGCGAAAAGTCTATATGAACACAGATCGGAAAATGCTCATATTTGCATATTTACAGTGATTATTAAACAATATGTACGATTATTAAACAACAGTACGATTATTAAACATCATGCTTCACCCTGTGTTATATCGGAAAGCAAACATTTCCGGAATCTTATGGCATGTATTTATGATTCTGCATGCATAGTACTCGTTACCAAAAACTTTACTGCACTACACTACGCTACTCTACTGTACACTGCATTACACTATTTTCGGTAGCAGAGCGTCTTTGTTTTTATTTCTAAATATTACGTTTAAAAAATGAATACATTTAGTATGCATTTTAAACTATGACTCATGTTTGTATTAATTGTTTGACTCGTTTTAATGCGTAGCATCATAATATTAGGTAGCAGAGTGTCTTTCATTTTGATATTATGTTTAAAAAATGAATACATTTAGTAAACATTTTAAAATATATGACATGTTTTGATGGATTGTTCGCCTTGGTTAAAATTTGAATGAACCTTTTAGGAACACCCTGTATACTCAACTATAATTTTTAAACATGAAAAACCCAACAAAAACAGTTACAGTTGTAAAAAATAAGCATTCAAATCCAACCCTTTAACAGCTGAAGAACCATCTGGCTGGATTTAATCACAAACACCAACGTTTGAATTTAGGCTTAAGTTTATTTTTTCTAATATATATACATTTTTTCATCTAAAAAATTTAAATCTTTCCTCCTTAATATTTATATGTATATATATATATATATATAAAATAAAAAATCAACAAAAAATAACTTCCATTTCCACTGCTACACTAATCTGAATGAGACAAGAAAAACATGGAAGGAAACCAATAAAAAGCAAATTGCATGGTATTCTGGGATAGAGACGACTTAAATTTCCCACCCTAAAATAAATAAAATGTGAAATAAAAAATATAAAGGATAAAAAAATAAAATAATAATAAACATTTTCCCTTTAAGATATTTTTCATAAAGATAAATTTTAACCCCTTACTAAAACAAGTTCGAATTGATAAAGTGTTAAAAAAAGTGATAATTATAAAAAATGATAATTTTTTATAGAAAATTTCAAAATCATAAGAATTTTTAACCCTATGAGTTCAGTGACTTATTAATGAAGATAACGGATGATTTTTGTTAGTAATAAAACACCCTGTAATTATTAAATTTTTATGTATGTGTAGATCAAACATAATTAATTTCGCAGAAACATTGGGTCATTCACATTGAAAATTTTCAAGTTTTTTATAAATTAAATTTTTTTTTTCAATTTCTGTGACTTCTTTAAAACGGATGGAATTTTTTTTTTTGTATTTTAATAAATAAACTAAAAAATAAATTGACTTCAAAATTGACGTTTAACTGAATTTTTTGGTTGATGAACAACCTAAAAAAAACTTTGGTGAACAAAGTAAACTTGCGAATTTTGGGAGAGATTCCGGATTATAGAATATCTATTTTGAAATAACCGAATTTTTGGGTTCGAAAAAAGTACAGTTTTTCGTATGTACCACGAAAAACTAAAACCATCTGTCGACATGTATTGTTTTGCTTTTTTGACCTTTTGCCAATGGAAGTTTCTTTAGCCGAAACTTTTTCACTTATATTTACACAATGCTTTTGTTTTAAACTATTTATATCACTTGAAATGGAATACACAAAAAAAATAGTAAAGGGAATGTGTAACAAAACACAATTACGTAAAAATAATAAATGAAATTGAACTACTTTTCTCCCAACAACGTGTTCAAATTTGACCCGGATTTATTTGGACGCAAATGCTGTAATTCTCCATTGTAGATGCGTTCAATAAAATCCGGGTCATTTTTAACATGCTTGTTTCGCTTTTAGTGAAATACACAAAATAGTGAAGAGAATGTGTAACAATACACAATTACGTAAAAATAATATATAAAATTTTGGTAAAGATTGGTTTTAGGTTGGAAGGCGGAGTCATTCGGAGTTGGAAGGCGATAATCATTTATGTTAACGATATAAAGGTGTAATATCGTTAACATAAATGGAATATATTAATGGTGTTGTATTTTCTAACTAACCTAATCTGGTATCTACACTTAAAACACTAGGTTAGGTTAGGTAAAACCAACATTAAAATATTCTATTTAAGTTAACGATATTTACCTAAACTCCGCCCACCAACCTAAAACCAAAGTTTACCCAAATTTTTAAGCATACTCTTTATATACTCTACTGTCATATACAGATATACTGTAGAATATTTGTATGTACATAGCACAAAAAAAGTCCATTTTTGATTTCTGCATGTTTCGATTTATGCAAATTTTGAATTATGTGAATTTAAATTCGTTGAGTAATTCGATATTCGATTTACGCGAGTTTTGAATAATTTCATTTTTAATTTCTAAAAATTTCGATTTATTCATTATATATGCGATTTACTTTTTTACATTTAACTTTTACGGTTTTTATTTATGCGAAAAATTTATACGGTTCTCGTTTTATGCGTTTTTGGTACATTGGACTATACAGTATATTCTCATGAACGACTGTAGATGGCAGTATACTTTCAATTCTAGGCTCACAAACTCACTCACTCACAAGTGAAGCTAATTATTATGTATTTTATTATTTATTGTTCGCATCTCTAATATAAATAGTATTATCATTTTTCTTTTTAACAACGTGTTCAAATTTGAACCGGATAGTAGAATGCGCCCAACAAAATCAGATTAATTTTCGAACAACTTTAACAAACCATTCGCATTGTCAAAGGAAGCAACAATAAATAAATAGCCATTTCTATTTACATCTTCCACGTTTTGTTTCAACCATATCCTATGACATTTGATTTTCGTCATATTTGCCAAAGTCCTCCTACAACAAACTTTGCTTGTTGTTGTTGTTTTGGATGGCAACCAAAGTTACTTTAGCTGATTCATCACTTACCAATTTCTCGTTGTATTGTCTTACCGGAAGAAAAAAGATTTTGTAAACACAAATTGTACTAACTTAGATAGAAACCAGCCAAGACTGCAACTTTAAGGCTTTTACAAAAAGTAATACAAGAAAAACCTTACACTTTCATAAACATCCAATTTTGTGTTTAGAAAAGTTCCGTTGAAACAACAGTGACGAACTTTACCAGAAAATAAACACAAAGTTCGGTTTGCAGAAATTACGTAAAAAAGAATTATAAATATAAAAATTATAAACATAATGCTCATGAAACTGTACAAATTGAAATTTAATTTTCTTAATTATGAAAATAAATTGTATAAAAAATAAACATCTTTCTGTCCGTGTTTACATTGACAATAAGTGAAAACACTTAGCGCAATAGAAAAACCATAACAACGCGAGTCACACAATATCATCACGTGCTATATCACGGGTTAACATCTAGTGATTCAAAACAGATAGTTTGAAATAATATCAATATATTTTTACATTGTTGTCGTTGTTGTAATGCAATAAAACTAAATGCACTGTGATAAAATCAAGTTGATGTTCTAATAACATCAGGTTATGGACCCAGTTTTTTGTATTGCTGCTACTAATGAGCGTACTATCGGGCACGTGTTAATTTAACAGATTGTTGAAAATAATATTGATGTATTTTCACATTGTTGTCATGCCATTGTTGTAATGCAATAAATTTAAATTTACTGTGACGAAACCTAGTTGCTGTTCTAATAACATCAGGTTTTGGGCCCAGTACGCATTTTGCGTATTACTACTGATAAGCATACTATCACCGTTGCTGTGTTTAAAAATAGTTGAAGAAGATTATAAATACTTTATATAAATTTTAGATGGTACAAACATGTCATACATTTTAAAAAATTACAAAAAAGTGCTCTGTATAACAATGTTTTAAAAACTTTTATTTGTGTCACAAAACTAAATACAATCAAAATATAATATATACTAACTACTGAATATCGTCAACTCTTAAAATAAAAATGGGGTACTTAATTTTAATAAAAAATTTTAATTTTAAAGTTAAATTATAAAACAATAAAAATTGTTAAAATTTTTATACAGTATATAGGAGATCAAAAAGTTCCCTGAAAATTAACGTAATTAAGTACTGCAATTTTTTCGGAAACTTTTTGATCTTTTTTTCGTATACTGTATATTTATACAGTACTTATACACAAAATTTATAGCTATTGTTAATGAGTGAAAACTTGCTGAAAGAATGTTTAGTTCTTAAAAAAAAACATTGGTAATTCCAAAAATTTAACAAAAAAATATTTTATAAATAACGAAAAAATGATTTAAAAAAAAAAAAAATCACGTGATAATTTTGTAACCTCATCAATCACCATGTTACAATGAAAAGAGTCGACCAGTGCCAAAACGTGTGTGACATTAAAAACCGTCTTTGTCTAATTTGGAAAAACCGAACGTTTCTTTACGATTGACTAATAATAAACGAAAAGCTAAAAGTAGCCAAAGTTAAATAATACCTTACAAATGTACCAGATATATTTTTACACCTACAGTATAAAACTTACAAAATGGGAACGTACGTAACTATAGTATACATATTTGTATAAAACAACACTATTGATCGCAGTATATAGGTTTTTTAAAGAGGAAAACAGAAAGTACACAATATCCTAATTGCAAAATTTTAATACGTACGAAAAAATAAATTTCCTTTACGAAACAGGATTTCCTTCGTTAAGTAAGTATAAGGTTTAATAATGTGTTAAAAATAAAAAATTTATTACTAAAAATGTATATCAATCAATAATGATTACTTTTCCTGTTTTACTTAAGTAAATATCCTTCTTATTGCACAAAATTTTTCATTTTTTATTATACTCTTTATATTAGTTTCACTTGTGAGTTTGTGAGTGAGCTAGCTGGTAATTGAACGTATACTGTCGTCTACATGTGTTTATGATAACACACTGTGTAGTCCAATGTATCAAAAATCGAACCACATAAATCGAAAATCAGTCCAAAAATCGCACAAATCAAATCGAAAAATTGCAGAAATCAAAAATAGAATTGCTTAAAACTCGCATAAAAATCGAACGTCACATTACTCGAAGATCGAATTAAATCTAGATTCTCATAAATATTCGCATAAAATATTAAAGTTCGCATCAATCGAAAACTTGTGCAAAAATCGAAAATGGAACAACTCAAAACTCGCATAAATCGAATATCAAATTATTCTAGATTCGCATACATAGAATTTCGCATAAATTAAAATTCACATCATTCAAAAAACTTGTGCAGAAATCGGAAATGGAATAACTCAAAACTCGTATAAAACTACTGTATAAATCAAAAACATCAAGACTGCATAAATCTAAAATTCGCATAAAGCGAAACTATATATTGTGCGTATTCTTAAAAAAAAACAACTATTTTTTCAATGTACATGTTTTTATCATATATATAAAAAAATAATAAATTCAAAATGAAACTTTTATATCAATTCTATTAATATTTTCAATTTATCTTACCACTTGAAATGATAGAAATAAAACATTTCTGTAAATATTTCATCTTAAAAAGGTTTCGAAATTTACGAGCACTTTTCAAGTTAATAATCTCAAGTATTGTGGTATGTCCCTAAATCGATCACGTGATATCTGTCACTTGAGATATCAAATTTACGACAACATTACAATGATTTGGAATTATGCCTAATGCTTCATTTGCACTAGTAATAGTACATACTCGTGATAAAAATACATTAAATGACCCTATTTATGTACATTTTTTGTACGTCAACAGCAAATTCTTTGAATGACTAAATTGCAATCAATGATTTCAAACAACTCATAAATAGTCAACAACTTGTAGTCAACCATCAACCTGTAGTCACAAAAATAATTAACAAAATTTTTCTTCAATTATGTAAAATGTGGGTTATTTGATAAAACTGTTACTGACAATGTATAGAATCCAAAAAAAAATTTATAGAATGCCAAGTTTAGTTTTAGGCAATGTATGAAATTAACATTGAAATGGTTACGTTAAGCAAGAATTGAGGTTTGAATGTAGGTCAAAATTTCAGGTTTAAATGCTGTTTTAAAGCACATGTTGTCAACTAACCACAATATTGGTTTACAAAGTGTTATTTCATGCATTGACAAAAAAATGTTTCACACATTGTTAGGAATTCTATAGAAAATCCGGAATCAATTTCTTGCCGATGCTGGTAACATTAAACAATAATTTTGTTGATCATTCAGTGATCGACAAAATTATTTCTTACGTTACCGGCAATGTATAGAATATAGGATGACCACTGGATGGTGGCTAACTAATGGTGTTACTAACTGGATGACAGCAGTTTTTAAAGGTTATTAATGTTTTAAAATAAATTAAATAAATAAAAGAAAAACGTAAACAATCATTATTTTATGAATACTGAAAATATCGATTATTAAAACATCGATATTATTAAAATATTGTTATCAATAATTAAAACTCAAAATGATTAAAACATTTTTCTTAAGTACATATTACACACCTGTATAATAAAATAATAAATAGATTAAACTATACATAACAATATACAATATACAGTTCATATACAGTATATTAATTAATATACAGAGTGACTCAATAATATGTTACCATTCAATAACCGATTGATGTGTGCGTGTAATAAGTATTCAAAAATGATATAAATAAAAGAAACGTAATTATAAAAACAATCAATATTTTATGCTGAAAAATATCGAATTTGAAAAAAAATAAACATCGATATTTCTGAAATAGCGTATCAATAATTAAAACATTTT
>JAQIWH010004119.1:0-17811 GCA_034695005.1 Cryptops parisi | reverse complement strand
GACTACATTGACCAATCCGAGGCACTGCCGTGAACGGGGTAAAAAACACGGCGCCGTGTACGTAGCCACTACCATTATAATATTCATCCTATAAATATTTTATCAATAATACTAAGATCAAGCAGATATGACCCCCATTTTAACCATGAAACTTACTTACAAACACTAAGCAAACAGTTTCATTTCAATGGCAACTATTTCAACAACAATTTCTGGTTAATAAACCCATCAAACTTTACACTAATTACCTTTCAATGGTCATTTCATCTATAGAAGGCGGTTATCAAAATTGATTAAAATTTTGGCGACAATTGAGCCCATTAAACCGAATCATGTTTGTGTTAGATTTGGTCAATGGAACCAATCCCATCATTTAGTTTGACTTCCATCACGCGGTAACAAACGAGTGAGAGCGCCAATAACGCCCGAGGATCCGTGAACAGTTATTACTCAAGTCTTGTAGTTTAATGACGTAAATTAACTCACTTACTGGATGAGTGCGATGATCAGATTTGGACTCAACTCGTTGTTCTGTATTGCTACTTCGATCCGTTGTTCTATTCTACTAATATATCGATTTACCCGATAACCTATCCATAATAAAATCTGTTTTCAGTTAATGAGTGTCCTGCTCGTCTCAACAATTTTGTTGATGAGTCGCAGGCCAAACAAAATGGAATGTTCTACTAGACGATACCTTGTTATCGCACACTCGGGTAATTAATTTTACAAAACGATGTATAGAACATTTTTTTTTGCACGCTATTACCATATCGATGCAGATTTATTAGTTTAATAAATTTTAAACTCAAAATAACCATATAAATGATACACGTGTCGTGTTAATTTGTTTGTTTGTGCACTGATGACGCAAAAAAAAAAATACTCCGATTTTTATGAAACTTAGTACCTAAGTTAGGATGGATCCGAATTAGATTATATAAAATATTTTTTATGTTAGAATTTTTAAAGCTTACATTTCCCTACTCTGAGTAACATAACTAAAACAGGTAAGCAAAACCAAAAATAAACATAAAAAACTTAAAATAAAAACACCTTCATTTGGCTGACCGGGCAGAATTATAAAACACAAACTTCTAACGTTTTGTCTTTGTTAGTTTAAAGGTTAGATCACAAAATAAAAAATTTAAAAAACAAAACAATAAGAAGACAAAGAACAGTTATTTTTTGTTTTTTTTTTAATTGAACCATGTTATTGTTGTTATTTATTGTTATTTTTATATTGTTTATTCTGTGATCAAATCTTTTATCTAACGAAGAGAAAACGTTAGGAATTGATGTTTTATAATTTTATCCGGTCAGTGAAAGATAGGCATGTTTCATTTTATGTTTTTTTAGTTTTTTTGGATTTTGCTTACGTGTTTTAGGTTCAGTTAAATTTTTGTTTGTAAGAATCCGACAAATCTGTTTTTTGTCGCCCCTCCACAAAACTGTGTGTTTGCCTTTGTAGGCCTACTAGTATTAACACTGGAGATTTTAAGTAAGTGATTGTTAGAAATGAATCTTTGTTTACACTCCTGTTGTCAAACATAATTATATTTTATAGAAACTCAAAAACCCGTACAACGCACATTCGATCTTTGACGTCAGCCATTTCCGTAAGTTAACTGTATGTAGTGTGATGTGATGATGATGATGAAAGACCTTAAAAAGTTATAGCATCTACGCTGTATTGCTGGAAAGTCCGACAAAGCTGTGAAAATTTGCGCGGTGTTATGTTGAAAAGCCTGAAAAAAAGGTAGGAAAGCAAATTGTTCTGCTGGAAAGCCTGACCAAAAGGTTTTGATGAGGGGTGTTATGTCGGAAAACTTGACAAAGGTGTATCATTAAATATTTGACATTTTTTTATATTTAGAGTTGAAGACTTTTTGATTGCTTGATTGCAGACTTTAAAGTTGAATACTTTCTAACAATGCCTCTCAACAATTTCGCTTCAGAAAATATTCTATTTATTAATATGTAGTAGAATCCGTTTATTATAACCACGGATAATGTTATCAATAGACGATTGTTATCATTATCAGTCGGCCACAAAACTCTGCTTCATATTTTGTATCCATTGTTTACTAGTTTTCAACCGTCCATTGTTGTCAAAAAACACTAGTCCCAAAGTGAACACATTAATTGAAGGGATCTCACCGTAATTGAATAAACCAAACATCATAGTATGTGTTAACAGTTTCTTGCCAATTTGTCCACCCGGTTTTTAAAAATGTTGCTTTAAGTTTTACATCTTATAATTACATTTCTTTTTTAGTTTGACACAACTTGCTGACTCAACCTGAGTTTCAACCACGTGCCATTTTAGACGACAATATGGTCTGACAGCGGAATGACCCCAATCCGGCAGAGAAAAAGAACGCGGTCGACGAAGAGGTTAGTTTTATAGCCCCCAGCAAGGAACGTGCAAGTTAAATTTTAATTTGTTTCCTCGAGTGTGTTTGATATACTCGTTTCGACGACGGGTCCCGACAAGAGGCAAGTTACATTCGGGGATTACAGGGTTTACTTAACCATTGAGTCCCGCTACAGTCACAGGGGACTGTTGGCCTGTCAACACGATCCTATACTACAATATCTTTCTACTTGCCATGTCTCTCTCTAACCCAAGGGGAAAATTCAAAAACACCGTTCTTAGCATTTGGTGTGTTTCCTCGTCTTATTGAGCGATGCCCCAAAAAGAAACTAAGACCACGAATATCAAAGGAAAAGGTCGTTAGGGGCCTTCCATAATTCTTTCCACTCAACGCGACAACGACATCCGTTGTTCTCTTCCAAAACTTGGGGCTAATTTAATGACATAATAAAAGACAATTAGCTTAGACAACGAAGAGGCAAAGACCATTTGCCAGATGATTCACATTGACAACGCCTTAATCAATTTTCAACATTCTCACGTCGTCCGATAGCCTTTCTTCCCCCTCCAGCCAGATGTCACTCTAGTGCTAAAGAAACGTTTATCCCCCTTGTTTCATCTCCCCCTTGTTACCAAACCAACTTTTTTCTAGAGTTAGCAGTAGGCTCATCATCAGTTTTCGTTTTAATAAAGTTACACTTTATCACGAAGATTTTACAGACCAGATAGAGAAGCTTTTAACCCCTAAAAAAGATAAGTTGTATGTACAGTAGGTTATAACACATTTTTATATACAGGCTGTCCACATAAAGGGCCAACATTTCAATCACATATAGTTTGAAAGTAAATACCTAAACTACAATAACCAAATATTGAAATAATAGTGAACATAACCTAATTTTATTATACAAATTAACCGGTGAAAGACTTACACTACACGATGTCTGTCAGGTTGAAATATCGCTCATAAAACGCTAGTTCACACGTTAGCAGCAAACTAATTAAATCAACAAAAGCGAAATACTCCACGGAAACTAAGAGAGCTATTAATTGCTACACCGAAGCCCTTTAAAAACGAATGGACTCGAACGAACCGATTAAACGTGCACTTTATCAAATCAAGTGCAGAATTTTAAACTCGAGTATGATGAACAGCCTCCCAAAATTAATAATATCAACTATAATTAAACAAGTACAGTTTCATAATTTAAAAAAAATATATATACACACTATTAGAAATGAATTGTACACGCGCTACGAAAAGCCAAAGGTCAATTAAGAACGAGTGTTTCGTAACGTACACTAAGGTGAGTCAAAGGTTGTCGAATACAACTCAATTTTAATTAAACTAGCCATTCATTTTTAATTAACGCCATTGAAATGATTAAACATAATTAATTGGTCATTAACAAACATTTGTCATGTCACAATGAATCGGCACCTAAAGCGTGATTTATAGAAGAGTGATGAACTTTGATTCATCCTGTATAACATCACTATTAATTTTAAATACCAAGATTTTAATACATTGAATAATGATATAATTTATCCTCATCTTCTTCAACATCATAGCTTCTGCTTTAAAATATAAACAATATTAGAAATTTCAACTACAGGGAGGGTGTCCGAAATGTTTCTTTACAATTGTATATACATATAATTGTAAGGTTAATTTTTGGACGCCCTATAATTTAGTATTAAAATTTTTGACTTTACAACCGGTTTAATATTAATTGAACATATTAATTGAAGTGACTGGTGTGAAAGGGTGCTAAGTAATATTTTTTATCAAAATTGACCTAGAAGCATTTTTTAATATGTTAGGTGCAATTCTACCTATCCGACACTTTATTTTGAGCAAATATAAGTGCAAAAAGTGTGACGTAGCCTATAGAAGAAAAGTTCAGATCTTTAAACGCGTTTTTCTCGATATTGTAAAACATTTACCTAACACCTTTTTACACCAGACCCTTCAATTACATTAGAAGTGGTTTCAAGTATAATTAAAAGTTTCATCCTTAAATCTAGTAACAAAGCAAAAGGCTAATGACAACTGAAGTAAACACTCTCGAGAAAAATGTCCATCTTCATTTCGTTTAAAACTTTCAAATAACGTTAAAATCACAACACACCCGTTGTCGATAAAAATTCTCGAAATATAAAAAGGAAAACCCCTTTAATTACTGGGAACGTGTTAATTACTTCCACGCGACCGTAATGAAACGCCGTCAAAAATAAAACATATATATATATATATATATATAATATCCATTTTTTTCTTTTATCTACATTTACAGACAAACAACCAGGCTGATCGATCGATAACCGATTACAAACAACAAGGCGCCACAAAATTAATGGAATTTCCTTACCCTTCCTGTCGAAGATGATTTCTTGGCAATCATTGGCTTTTTCCACACTGCACCTGAACACGGATCCACCACGAATCACTTGAGGTTGTCTTGTTTGAGCAGTCGGTGCTCCCACCAACAACCTAAGAAAAAGAAAAAAGAATTAAGTGGAAAATCTAATCAATCATTCCTGATAACGAGCAAGTAGAAGAGTTCAAGAAAGGTTAAGAAAAGCTATACTTGGCTACTTGCAAAGTTTCTTAGACTAAAGAGAACTTCACTTCGAAGCTCATTACGACCTTAACATCAAAGTTTCACTTTTATAAATTTAATAGATTTAAAAACAGGAAAGCTTTTAATTTGTTCATTGTTTCGAGATTATTTTCCTACTTTTTGTGTTAATTCGGACACAATAAGTTTTTTGCTATAAAACAGACATGTTTCGAAACACGTCCAATAATTCAGTTTAATACATTCAACTAACAATGAGCCGTCTTCAAAAACGGATAAAACTTCTTTTTCATTACGTAATTAATAGTTTTAACTCATGTTGCCTGATAACATTCCAATGGTCATTCCAGTGGTAATGGTCTTACAGGTAACAACCGTGCGTTCGATCAATATTGACTGGTGCTTTTACTTGTTATCATGACTCCACAGAAGAACGAACAGCCCTAGCATTTAATTATACAGGGTGTTTTACTCGCTGTCGTCCTTTAACTTTTAAATTAATGGACGAAATTCAGTAAAATTTAACATGGCAATTTCTTGGTGCATGAAAAGCAAGATAAAATTGAAAATGTAACAAAAAAATAAAAATAATTAAATTAATTCGTTAATCAATTCTTAGCAATTCTTAATACAAACTGTGCTTATCAAAATTAAGTAACCTACCTACTTTAATGAAAATTATTAAGCATCAATAAATGTGAATGAGGGGGGGGGGAAAGATAACGTTTCTCGAAACATGTCCGTTGCATATTGAAAAGCTTATTATTAAAAAGTTTATACAATCAATATTCTACTCTAACATATGTATAAAATACGTGATAGACGCAGCTATAAATGTGACATTATATTTGAATTGTTCGTAAAGAAAAATTTTAAGATTCTCCAGTTCAACTGCGTCATATACCTCCAGAGATTTTAACGGATCTCTTTTCGAAAAGAAAGAAAAAAGAGTTTAAAGACCTTTCCTTACGCAGCTCTACGTGATAAGAAGATCAATTTCAAGAGATTTTTTTTTTACCTCAAACCTACATAGACGTCAGTATCATCTCAAAATTTCTTTCTCAAAAAATAAAAAAATAAATTTCTCTTCTTTAGACAAGTTGAAAGTGAGAGATAATAGAATTGCACATTTTCCTTCTTTTTTCCTATTACAAATTGAATCGCCCATTTTCTTCACGACTGGCAATCAGGACACAAACCTCCACTAAATCAATCTGAATATTCGATCGTTTATCATGGCTAAAATGCTGTCTAACAAAAACTCACTAAAAGTGAGCCACGGTAAAGAAAATGAGACTTCCGTCTTTTATACAAACATTCTTAGAATGTGTCATTGCTAAAAAATGAATGAAATAACAGTTTAACATGTTTTTAACAGTTTAAAAAAAATCACATAAGGTTTCTGATTTATGCGACGGTTGCATAACTTTGTAACTCTTTGTAACAAAATGTAAACGTTACATTCTGCGCAAATTTCGCATAAATCTAAAATTTTATTCCACTGTTTAAATCCACTATTTCGCTTTTAGTAAACTTTTTTTTTAAAAAAAAAATTGTTGTACTTTTCTTATAAGTAACAAGCCGCTCGTGGCGCTAGAGGTGGCATGTCTGATCGATCTTTATGTGATTATTGTGGTAAAAATAAACTTTGTATTCATGATGACAAGCCACTAAGTGAGGTTATTTCGTTTTAACTTAAGCATTAGGAGACTTACCTAACATAGTAACTAGGCCTGTCATCAGCATAATAACTTAACTTAAAATCTATCATACAACGATCAATCACACATGTCAGTAGTAGCCAGCACTAGCGACACAGGCGACTTGTTACTTGTAAGAAAAAATATCGAAATAATTTTTAAACAAAACAGTTCCACGAAATGAACTAAAGAAAAATCCTGAAACAACTACATTTAGTTTTATGATATTAAAATTACTGTACTTTCATTTTACTCGGTTGGTTTTGTTTGTCTTTGTCGTTTCTTTTTAAACCAAAAGATTCTTTCATTTTCACTTTATTTTCTTTGTCTACCGGAGAAAACATTTCTTGTCGTTCCTCTCAACCAACTTCTTTTTTATCGACTGTCTTTACATTAGTGTTTCATTAATCTAGTGAAACTGAAAACAAGACCAATCAACATAAAGTAAATAACAAAAAATGTTTTCTTTATCTACAACCTTTGGACAAATAACGTTTCTATTAAGACTTTCTTAAATTAATGCTTTATATAAACTGGCGACTCTTATTGTACCGAAAAGTTTCCATTTAAAACATAGAAAACATATTTCGTTAATTATGCTGGATATATGCCTAATCTTAACATTTTTGCCCTTTTATGTGTGTGAAATTCTTTGAAATGCAAATTATTAAAATCTTTTAATTCAATTTCATGTTATTAATAATTTTTTTATCAAAACATGCTAGAAGGACAATTGAAGGGCCGGGTGTAAAAAAGTGTTAAGTAACATTTTTGTCAAAAATGATCTAGAAGAATTTTCGAATGTGTTAGGTGCAATTCCACCTTCCTGACACATAATTTTAAGAAAAACAACACTATGTACAAAGTTCTTAGTACAAATTTGAACTTGGTTTAAGTAACTTAAAATTTTACTTCATTTAGTTAAAATGAAAAGATAAGAGCAAAAACAAATCAAAAACACCAAATAATATGTTTAAATAAATTATACTTGAAATGTAAACACTTTTTTGTACAAAATGTCGCGTCATAGTTGAAAGTAGTTTTTCTTATGTAATACAGCAGTAGAAGGTTTAAGAACGATGTTAATGTTATTGTTTGTTTATACCAAATAACTCCAAAAATCCTGCATGAATCATGTTTTCTACAATATTTAGAAAAACGTTTCACCAATTATCGTTTTGTAAATCTAGACTAAACTATGTATTGTAGCGTATCATGTACTGTAGAGTAGTATCATCTCAACAGAAAAGGACAAAAATAACCAAACCAATCGGTTATTTCAAATTCGACAACATTTAAAACAATGCAAACCGGTAATTGAATCAAATAATTAATACAGTTTTTAAAGTTTAACGACATAAGTTTGGATCCAAATTAATAACAATTGTTTAGCAGATAGGTAAAAAAATTACCATTTTCTGGTTTTCTTCACCGCTAATTAAAAAATCAATGAACAAAACTTAAGACTTCAGTACAGAAGACTAAAGTAGTGAAAAATAATGAAGAAAAACGAAAAAACATAGGACTTCCAAAGGGAATTAAATCAGAAATGCAAGCAAGATAATGAGTTGATTAAACAAGCCATTTAGACTAAAAATAGCATTAATTCAATTTGTTTGAGTTTCACAAACGTAGCTTGGACTTTTCACTATTACAAATGGAATGGCGTGAAAAGACAAGACGAATGTGGCGAACCCAAATTTTCGACACCAAACATTTTCCCAATGATTCGAAATTAATTCAGCCCATTTGAAATGGGCAGGCAATGAATACGCGAAAAACAAATTTAATAAAAAGAATGTTTTTTTTATTCAAACCGGAGAAGAACTTAAGTCATTTTTCTGGTGAATGACGATTACAGATTGCAACATATATTAATTGAATCGTGTTAAACCATACCGAACTAAGTAAAAAAACCTTCAATTCAAGAAAACGGTTTGGGTCATAGGACTATTGATCATAGAGTTTTGGTCATAGGACTATTGATCATAGAGTTTTAGTCATAGGGACTATTAGTCATAAGGACTATTGGTCATAGGGACTATTGGTCATAAAAACTATTGGTCATAGGGACTATTGGTCATAAATATTGCTCGTAAAATAAAACTTTCAATACCAAACTTTTAATACAAAAGTATAATCACAGAACTTGTAAAAGAACCATGGTTTTTCAAAATTAATAATAATTTCACTTTTCATCTCAGTGATAAATTATTATGGTTTGATTTTTGCATCTGAAAACTTTTTCTGACTAGATGAATTGAAAATTGATATAATTAATGTTTGATGGATGATTTAATTAACAATGAATTTTAGAAACTTATTTTTTGAATAAAGACTTTTATATCTAGCCATTATTTGCCATTTATTTTATGAAAACTAATGAAACTGTTAACTGTTTTTGTTAAAACTTATAATAATTATGGCTCGATTTTATAAAGCAGCTAACCAGTTTATATGTTTGTTATAAAATAAATAGCCAACAATAACAAAAAATAAACGCTTTTAGTCAAAAAAATAGTCATTTATAATTAAAGCGTCCCTGAAACATTAATTTCGATTTTTTTTTCAAGCTTTGTATTAAAAGTTCGGTTCTATGAGCAACACTTATAGTCCTTATGACCAACTGTCTTATGACCAAAAGGCCGGACACGGAAAAAATCATGATCTTCTGTATGATTTGTCTATAGGATTACATGTTATTTTGATTGGTTCATAGTGCCGTGTAATTCTCATTAATTGATGCAGCGATGTAATTCTTGGTCAATGCCTAGATCGCAACTTAGTTGCCTTATTTCATGCACCAACTCAAAAACTGTAAACAGTGAGTTAGTTTACTACGGTTTAACACAATACAATTAAACATACTGTATCTGACCACAAACTGAATGTTTACAAATACAATCCCCTACATTAAATTTCTAATAATTAAAAAAATGTATACAGGGTGTTCCTAAAGTTAATATTTATTTGGCGGATTTCAAATGTTTCAAGAACATTATTAAATGCATATATTTATACAAAATATACGTACAGTGTTTACTGTTATAAATACAATTTACAATTAATAATACAATTTTATCTGATTAACAGTTAAAATTGTATACATATTATTCATTTTGTTAAAAAATAATCCTTGAAATGTTTGTAAACATTTTGTTCCGCAATGCAGTTGTCCGGTGGATGGTTTGTTACACCACATATAAAATGTATATAATCATTAAAGTTTTGAGCTGTGTACGTATGTTACAATTAAAGCAACAGTTAGTTTTACGGTAATTTATTTGTATTACACATTCACATATTAGATTATATATTTTATTTTGCCAGTACGTATATATTTGTAATTTGTTTTATTCCGCCAAATACATAATGACTTTAGGAATGATTGGAATGACTTTAGGACTATATATTTTATCCAAAAAGTTAACGCAACATGACAGAGCGTAAGCTTCGCTGTATTCTATGTCTACCTGTAACATTTCCACTTTGTTTTAAATGCAAAAAAAATTCATTTCAAAACTCGAATAACTTTTAGTTTTCTCTTAAAAATTAAATCCTCGGAGAGGGGAGGGAGATTAACGCTTCAGGACAGATGTCGATGTTGGTTAAAGATTATTGAAATGAAGTCCCTTGTCGAAAAATAACCTGAAGGTAAGTACACAGAGATTCAACTCCAGACTGAAAGGACTTTGCACCACGATCAATAAGACAAAAGTAAACAAAGTCAAAGTTTGGGTTAAAATACCAGACAACATAGTCGATTTCTAAACACCAAAGACGAACAAAGATAGTCAAAATACAAATTACACCAGCACCAAAGTACACCCTTCAATAATTGGTGGCTCTCAATTAATGAAATTATTTTATATTTTATTTTTTATTGAACCCTCAAATGAGCAAAATTGTTAACAGAATCTTAGATCACTCACCATACAAAATATGAGTTCTTAACTTTAGTTTAAGAAATCAATTGAAAAACTTTGGTTATGATATTAAGTCACTCAAGAAAGTTTGGTTATGATATTAAGTCGTTATAATTTTAATTCAAGACAACACCAGTTAAAATATGAATTAAAATATGTATCGCTTTATGTAAATTTAGGTTTATGCTATCTTTGGGTAATTCGATATTCCATTTATGCGAGTTTTGAGTACTGTAATTTTATTTTCGATTTCTGCCAGTTTCGATTTATGCGAATTCAGCATAATGTGATCTTTGAGTAACGCGATATTCGATTTAGAAAAAAATTTAAAAATTCCATTTTTGAGTTCTACAATTTTCGATTCGATTTGTGCAATTTTTGGTTCATTGGACTATACAGTACGGTATATTATCAAAAACATCTGTAGATGCTAGTATACGTTCGATTCTTAGATCACTCATAAAGTCACTCACATGTGAAGCTAATAGGCTAGTAAACCTATAAAACTATATCTTAGGGTAAAAATGCTGAAATAGATATTTATTTCGATAGATATTTTACAGAAAATTATGTACAAAAGAAAAGATTAGTTCTTCGACGTTTGGCAATTTCCCAAGCGATATAACTTTCAAACCATTCATGTGTCGTCAATGGGAACAACATTCATACGACCATTAAGAGATTGACAATCCCTTTGATGAATAGTTCGACCGTGATTCCATTTCCGTGATGATTACTACAGCGACCCAAACTGTCACCGAGTTGTCAAGAGCTTTCGACATCCTATTTGCTTCTCTTGAAAAATTACACAAATCACCACTTTCAACAACAAAGGACATTTTCATGGGAGGTTACACTGCTACCGACACGTGTTGACACGCCTTTTGTAACTAAGCACGAGCACCTAAAACTTTCTCGACTAACATTTCACAGTTTACTAAATAATCAAAGTATTAAACCTAACATTGGTCAATGAAGAGCGGTAACTTGAAATGAATCTAAAATTTACATCAAAGTAAATTATTTAAACGTTTGTTTGTTCATACACAACGGAAAAACGGCTGGTCCTATTGATATAAAATTAATTTTGTAAGTTAAGGTCGAACTAATTTAAAACATAAGCTCCTCATATTAACCCATATCAAAATGTTAATTAAAAGTCGCGATAAATTTGTATTTTTTATCACCCCCCCCCCAATTTGAAAATTGCTTAAATTTATGGTGATGTCAAAAATAGGGTTACTGTTACTAACCTTGTTACTGACCCTGTTACTAACCCTGGATACCGTTATGTTTATATTGCATTATTTTAATTAAAAAGAGGTTTTTGAAAAAAAAATTCGTGAATATGAAAAGTTGGTACTTTCCGGTTAAAGCGGGGCCAGTCTATTTGCATTTCCTTAGTTATGAGTTTATTTTGCAGGTTAGGCTAGGAAAACAAAACAAAATCATACATTTAATACGTTTCTTTGTTTTTCCTAAGCTAACTTGCAAAATAAACCCATAACCAAGCACAAGCAAATAGCAACATCAGACTGGCCCCGCTCTAACCGGAAAGTACCGAAAAGTTAATAGGTCGCAAATTTAAAACTTCACAATACTCCGAAGCTTTACAATTATCGTGAATTAGCACACTCACAAATACACAAAACACATTTTTCGGCTAACGTTTGTATAAAAATGATATAATATTCTTGTCATTGTGAAACAACACCAAAAATTTCACGGCACTTCTCAAACTGTTCGATTTTTTCATCAACAATTGGAAACTCCCCCCCCCCCTTCTCCCGCTTTGCAAAGTTCAGTAACCCTCATTACTAACCCCATTAACGATTTTATTTGGTTCAGTAGTGAACAGTAAATTGCGCTGTAAAATTCCTCAATCCTGAAAAATGCACTCTGGTATAAAACGACTCGAAAAGGCTAACCATCGACGTCACCTAAAAAACCTCACCCAGGATTAACGTCACCGACAAGTCAACTTGAAGCGGCCACTTTAGGTACGTAAAATGGAAGTTTAACCCTGCATACAGAGATTTTTCCCCCTCTTTATCTCTGTCATTTCGAAGGAAAGAAGAAAAATAAAACAAGAAAAAAAAATACCCATCCAATTTTTCATTTGCAGCCAGTACTACACGGCTGGATCGATCTTCATCAAGAGGGGAGGCTCAATCAGCTGATTGATTTGGCGTGATGGAGCTGTCACACATGCAACACTTGTGTCGAATGAACCGGATGTTAGATGAAAGAAAAGAGTCTTCCGAAATAGTGTCACTCCTTCACACACACACACACACAGCCGAACTTTTACTATCAAAAAGCCGACGGAAATGAAGCAAACGCCTTTTATTTTCGTCTTTTTCACTTCATTCTGCTAGCTTTGATAAAAAGACAAAAAAGAAAAATGACGACAAAAAAAGGAACAGAAAATATAAAAAGACTCTAAACTCAAGAAAGTCTTGAAATTGCTTCTACTAGTGTGTGTGTTTTTTTTTTCGGCTAGTTTTTTAAATGAGTGAAATTCTGTAAGGACCAATAACACGCAAGATTTCGTTCGTTTTATTAGATGGAAAAAAAAAGGTTCCGGCTTTTTTCTCTTTAGTTTTTCATAGTTTCCGCATCACTTTGTAATTAGTATGGAAATTTAGTTTTAATAAAAAGTAAAATGTCAAAAAAAAATTAAACATTGAAAAAATTACAACAAAAAATTGAAAATTAAACAGAGTACAGTATGTGCGAAAATGAACCAAATTTATAATTGCGAGTTAACTGCCTTTTATATTGACTTCTTTTGATAACAAAATCTAAACAATTAATAGGCAAATTAAATTAATCAACTTTAACATGGCACAAAATCTAACGATAATTTGCTCTATATTTATACGAGTATAGATTTTACAGTATGAATATTTATCGAAATTTAATAATAATATTATACGGCGAGATGTCCTTGTTCTCGTAGTCAATATCGCATCTCATTACGAAATACAAAAAACAAACACAAAAGAACAACAAAAAAAAACAATGATAATCAGAAGTTGTACCCTTTCAACTTATATTTCTGGAAAGATCATTGAAAAAGATACCATTTTCCGAAGAACGGCAATGAAACCATTTTAAATAAAATTTTAAAACAATTTTTGGTTGTGTGGTTACATCAATTTAATCAAGATCTTAAAACTTTATGGAACGTCGACCTTTTACAAGACCTCAATTACAACTTCTCTCTTCCAAACACAACAGTAACTTAAGCCAAAACCTTAAAAAAAAGTCTCCGGTCAATAAGTTCGAATTCTTCTGAAAATTAAAATCGTCTTCACGTTATTATTTGAATTTATTTCTACAAGTAGAAAGGCCAGAAGGTTCCAAGAAGGTCGGCAAAAGTCTTGTAGAAACCATTAGACATATATAAAGAATTAATTAGATTTGTGACCCATTACAATAACACCATTCCATTCCATTATTCTTTTTGTACAGCATGCCTGAAGATATGAAGAAAGCTGTCTTAATTTTAACTTGTTTATTTCTTTAGCAATATAAAAAAAATACTTAAGAATGTTCCCAACTATTTCTTCAACATTTGGATTATCTAACACTAAGTTATCTAAAACTTCACTATGTCTTACTTTTATTTACGTTCATTTTAAAAACCCAACTTTTTGAAGTATTAAAAGCAAACAAACAAGAAACTGCACAAGACAACATAGCCCCAAGATGAAAACCGAAAAAAACAACAACAAACGAATGAGATTCAATCCAATTTAACCTGAGGTATATGGTATCACGTAAACAGCTTTCACAATTTAATCCTCTGACGAGTAAAACAAAATAAAAATTTTCACTTTCGTATTTAGTACAATTCGTGTAGTTTCACAAAATGCATTTTTTTAACGATTGAAATGAAATGCGTACTAAAAAAATCTTAAGAAAATATAACTTTTTGTTTGAGTTACCAAACGATTTTGGATTTGAAAAACTTTTCACTTAAGATTAAAAAAAAAAAAAGTCAACAACAACAAAAATTATAATTTTTTTAACTTTAAGAAAAAGAAGATCTTTAAAGAATGCGAGCGTTACGTTCCGTGAAAAACTCGCATAAATGAAAAATCGAGATTTACAAAATTTCAAAAAGTCACAACACTTCAGTGTTAAGACACATATAAACTACAGTACATAATCACACAAAAGCAAACTTTTAACGATCATCGAAGAGTATTTTTTATGACATATTAACATGTTTTAAGTATCGCATAAATCGCAAATTTGTAAAATTTTCTATATTAGCTAGATTGAGTCACTTCTGGACTGCGAACATTAAAAATTGGTGTTTAGTGCCAACGCAACGTGTCACGTGAAGTGATTTTAGTAATCGTGCGATTTAGTTGGCATCACGTGACACATGGGTGGCGCTAAACACCAATTTTCATAATCGAAGTACATAACCGTGGTATAACAGAAAGTTAAATTCCTTTAGTATACAGGTATACTTTAGTAATTACAGGAAAAAAATTACCATCATAACGTTTCCCGTTTGAAGGGAATATTTTAACGCCAGCGTAAAACGGAGGTTTACGCTATCCGTATAATTTTACAAACGTTACAAACGTTTGCTTGTGATCTTTTTAAGTGAACGATATTTTTGTTGTAAAAAAACATCGACAACAACAACATAATTGCAGTCAAATTCAGATGACTTACGATCCATCGGAGGTGATGAATTACAATTTCATTGCAAAAAAAATATTGTTTTTAGCGGTTTATCATATCCAATTGCACGTGCGAAACTGACAATGGTATTTGTAAAACGATAAGAATTTCCACACAACGATGATATACGCAGCGATAATAACTGTGGCGTTCAAAATTGAGTTAAAAAAAAAAGTAAATTTTCTTTGAAAATAACACTTCTCTCATTTTCACTTCTCCATTTTTGTCGTGATTAAAATTCCTCCTGGTCCTTAAAGCAAAGCCAAGTTTGGAGACAAAATACTGCCAAACTTTTCCGTAACTAAAACATGTGAATTTTCATTTTTTTGTGATTTATAAACCACAGGAGTTGAGAAGTTTTCGTCATAATTTAGTGTAAGGCTATTATTTTTGTTAACCACAATGTTTTCATCTTGAAAGTCATGACTTCACTAAAAAAACATTTTTGAATTACTAGATAGTTCCTCATAAATTACTCGATGAAACCGACAAATAACTTTTATGTCCATGTTTACGCTTTATCACGGAGTAACAATTTTTTTCCACCATATACTGTAGTTTACTACTTCAAATCATTAATATTTTTATAAATGGTGGTAAAAATCGTATTTTAATCACTATTAAACTGCTACTTTAATTACTTTGCTAAATCAATATTAACAAAATTATTTTATTACTTAATGATCTACAAGGATTATGATCGTCATCAACTTTGACAGCTATTAAAAATAGCAATTTTGGTTTTTTTTTCTTGTGCTTAAAAAGCATTAAGGATCATTAAAAATTAATGCCATAAAGCAATGTAGCTTAATGAAAACAAAATTGTGGCCAATCAATTTCAATTTGTTTCAACAATCAATCCCTAAAGATTTTTTGACAACAAAAAGTTTTTAAAAACTCAAAATCAGAAACTGATTTCAGATGGACACGCCGCTTGATCCAAACCAGAAGCTAGACGAGCTTAAAGACAGCAGACCAGTCAATCGGGAAAAATATCAAGAGATGCTAAGAAAAATTTTATATCTAGCGACGCATACCCGACCTGACATAGGTCATGCTATGTCACAGCTTGGACGCTTCAGTAAAGATCCAAGAGAAATTCACGTGAATGCATTACTAAGAGTAATGAAATTTTTGAAAAAAAACGAGAAACTACACGCTGAAATACAAGAAAACCAATCAACGCTTACAATGTTTCGCCAACGCAAGTTGGGACATAACATCCGATGCAAAATCATTTACAGTCTATATTGTGAAAATAGGAGATTCGACAATTAGCTGGAAAAGTAAAAAGCAAAACGGAGTCGCGTTGTCAAATACAGAATCAGAGTTAAATGCAATGAGTGAAGGCACCAAGGAATTGATATGGATCAAAGAATTACTTGATGAAATAGAACAAGATCACGAGAACACAGACACGACTATTTTCTGTGACAATACAAATGTCATAACCATGGTTACCAAAGGCAACCAAAAAGCAAGGTTCAAATATCTAAATAGGAAGATGCATTATGTCAAAGGCATAATTGACAGAGAAAACGTTTGTGTGGAACAAGTTGCAACGAAATAAATGTTAGCAGATTTCCTGAACAAAGCTCTACCGAAGAAATCACAAACACAAGCCACAGGACAGCTATTCAAATAATAGGTGTCATGTGTGTCATAGGGTGCGAAAACTCTGAAAAGTACGAGGAAGAAATTCATGCGATGATATCTTACAATAATTGTAAAAAAAAAGTGGGTTGACGGACATACATAACAAATATTTAAGGTTTAAAAAAAAATAAAAAATAAAAAAAGGTTGCGTGAATAGCTAGAGAAAAATATTAACAGCCTTTAAAAAAATGATCGACATGTGAGAATATAATTTATTTAAAAAAGATAAATTCAATATTATCAGTAATATTATCAGCTAAAGTAAACGAAGCATGTAATTTGATACTATGAAGGCACTTAGAATGAGATTCAAAAAGATGATGATGTAAAAATAATTTCCTTGATATAGTCGGGCATTGTTAAAAAAAGAAAGGAGAGAACATTGTGTGGCTAACGATAATCGAGAATAACTTGATAAGGCTAACAGGCCTAACATGGAATTGTGATTGTGCTTCTCTAAGCCAAACAAAGAAGAAGAGACATTATTTATGTGTATGAACTAACATCGTGTTATTGGAATCATCATCCTCTACATTATTGTTTAGAAACCCTTGTTTGATTTCTTGACTTTATTGCACCATTAAACGAGTTAAAACAACGGCCGGTTTTGTGTCGAGTAAATCATTTCGTACAAAGTCTGTACTGGGACAGTGGTGGAACCACATCCATCAGATCACAGTGAACGTGAAGTCCCACAATTGTAATCATATTGGTGCAGTTTCTTTAAATATTTCCCTAGTGCTGTATCACATTGTACAACTGAATAGTAGTTAACACTTGACTTATTTTTTTTATAGAATGTTCTGCTTACAATGTTTGTTTTTAAATCAATTTTGAAGATAATAGATTACTGTTGTCGTTGT
>JAQIWH010004118.1:0-17811 GCA_034695005.1 Cryptops parisi | reverse complement strand
ATAAGGACTATTGGTCATAAGGACTATTGGTCATAAGGACTATTGGTCATAAGGACTATTGGTCATAAGGACTATTGATCATATGAGATTTTGGTCATAGGGTTATTAGTCATAGGACTATTGGTCATAAGGACTATTGGTCATACAGCGTTTTATACAACGTTTTGTAAGTTTCAAATGCCATGTAAGTTTCATTTCAAATTTGCCCGAATATAATCTTTTTTTTTATTTAACTGCAATTGTGCCAATTTATAAATTCATTTACGCTGTTTTTCTAAAGATCAGTATGTTTTCCATTGTTTTTGGATGTGAAATGAGCGAGTGAAACAGCCAGGTAGTGAAGCGACAAAAAGAAAGAAATTACAAAACATTTCAGATTTACAACAGTCGCGTTCCATATTTTTGCTCCAAAAAGTCTGAAAATGCAAATTATATGCAACCTACTGTTTTTATGCTATAGACTGGTCTAAAACCCATTCAATATATGTATTTTAAGGAATAACGACGTAAGTGGATGTATGGCGTTTTTCTACCCAACTCCTCAATCGTAATGTGTTCATTAATCAGACATGTTCAAGTATGAAAATATATATGGTATTTTTATTGTTTTATTTCATGCTAACACAGAAACCAAGAAGTATGCTTCTTTTTGTTTTGTAAGGTATTTTTTGTGTAGTTCGGGTAGAAACATGTTGTTAACTGGTTTATCTTTTTTTAATCTCCCCCTGTTACTAGGATGGTAGAAACAATGTGAGTGTAGAAGGCAACCGAGATAATCAAAGATTTCCACACAAGATTATCAAAATACTTAACCAGCCGGTAATTCATTGAGTCTGTTAATACAGCCCATGGATACATCTTTTACAAAGATACAAAACTCCTGATGCTCTCTTGTCAATTAACGGGTGGCGGTGAATTCTCCATTTTTTTTTCCATTTGGTTTTTTTGCATTCTAAAATTCTACACTCGGCTTTATCACATTTTATCTATACTTTTTTATATATTTTGATTTTTGTTTTTGTTCTTTTGAAACTTAAAAAAACAACTCTCAATCACATGCACTGATTTTGTTTTTTAAACGGGTAAGGAATGAGCACACGTTACGCAGCGCACGCTTGCATGACATTTTATATCAAACGTTTACACCAATTCGACACATCAAACGAGTTGTGAAAAATACATTCTTTCGTATTTTATTGCTTTGTATATACAGAAAGTTCTCGATTCATGAGTTGTCTTACGAGATAATCCCACACTTTATGTAATTAATGTGAAGGGAGTTGTGTTGCGATTCTCTGAGAAAACTTTGCACAAATTGAAAATTTTGCATGTACAGTAGAGTTTCTCTGATTTGACGTATATCGGACCAGAGGGTGCTGGATTACTGAAGTTTATCGGATTACTGGATTTTGGGAACAATTCACTCTTGTTTATTAGTACACCAAGTTAGCAAAACTAACCACACAATACAGGGTACTGTACAAATTATCAAAACACTAAAACAACCTATGTAACAGCAGTTGTTAAGTTCATCTTCATTTCATTGCACACGAAATTCGTCAATTTTGCGTGTTTTTTTTTGCGTTTAAAGACAGTTTCATGTACCGACCTGTTACGTGCCACCTGATGAGTGTGATTACTGGACGTGTTGGACTGGCGAGGTGTCGGACTAGTGAGGCACTACTGTATTGGAATTTACATAAGCAAAAGCTGCATTCAGTCACTTTTTAAATCTCAGAATTGCATAATAGCAAAAAAATTTCAAATGGAGCTACAGGGTGTTCAACATGTTGCAGTTGGTTGTTGGAATGTTGGCAAAACACCTTGCGTGAGTTACTGTCTAGACGTTTCTTGTGTCACCAAACGTGTCCATGTGGAAGTGCACTGAAGTCATATTTTTATTTTTGATGTGAGTAACGTCTATAATCTTAAAAAAATTGGTGAAATCAAGCTGCTAGAAGAAAAATGTAATTTTTTTTGCGTTTTTTACGTTTTTTGTAAATTTTGTTTGCAACTTTTTTGTAACGTTTAATCCAACACTGCACAGATCAGTCAACCGTTCAGATGTAATGTTTTAAGATGACAAGATGCAGTCACACTTACTAGGTAAAAAATTTAAAAATCGAAAGTTTGCAAAATATATCGAAAATTAAAAAAATCGAAAATTGGAAGAAAAAAATCGAAAATTGAAAAAATCGAAAATTGGAAAAAAAATCGAAAATTGAAAAAATCGAAAATCGAAAAAATCGAAAATTGAAAAAATCGAAAGTCGAAAAAATTCAAAATCAAAAGTTGAAAAAATCAAAAATCGAAAATTGAAAAAATTGAAAATTGAAAAAATCGTAAATCTCCATTGCAGTATGGTACAGCGTTTGCTTTGCCAAGTTGCTGCATGACCATTCAATTTGCTTCTAGATATCACTCACGGAAATGAAAACCAAGGTTTCTCTCTGCCAACTTTTTTTTATGAAACTCGGATGGGTTCATTATCATGTTCATAATTAGTTATTTGTTATGTACTGCTACTTATTTACCTTCATGTGATTGAAATGTTGTTATATCATGGTGGATACCCTGTATTACCTAGGAAGATTTCTGTCATTGGATAATAGGAAAAATGCACATATGGAACTGGAAATAAATCGAGGACTTGCTGTATATATTTCATTTATACATACACTTGTGTGAAGAGCTCTGCCAAGAATCACGCTTTTTTGAATCTTTATTTTCTTCCAGAAGCATTTTGTTAGCACTGTTGCAATTTTGCTGCTATTCGAGCCTAGCGCAACTTTCTCGATTTTCATGTTCGTTTAAGTTATTTTTTATTTATATTTATAGTCAACACAGTTGTGCTGATATATTTTTGTTTTATAAATAATATTTTAGGATAATTGCCCAAACATTGCAAATCCTGATCAAATGGATTCCGATGACGACAAAATTGGTGATTCATGTGATAATTGTCCGTTTCATGCCAATTCTGACCAACTTGACGTTGACGATGATGGGATCGGAAACGTGTGTGACCAGGATGCGGACAATGATGGTTAGTTTCTACAGGGTGGAGCGAACGTTTCCATATGTAAGAGATTCAAACACATGCATACGTATATCTTATGTATGAAGAGTTTTACTCCACCCTGTACATTACTGTTTAACGAGAATTAAAAGGCCTTGAGGGGATGTTGGATACTTTTGATGTTTCATAGGAATTCCCAATTCTCTTGATAACTGTCCTTGGGTTCCTAATACGGGACAACGGGATCGCGACAATGATGATGTTGGAGACGTGTGCGACAATTGCCCAGATGTTGCTAATCCTACGCAGGTAATGTTTATTTTGACGTATTAGATTTTTATTGGTTAACCAAAGGATATACAAGTACATTAAAATGATGTTTTTTTTAGAATACACTTATACATATACACATTAGAATTAGACCCGTGCTGTAACACGGGAGCATGAGATAGGGATTCCGAGTTTCAACATGGTGAAACTTTAGATTCATAACTACAAAACTAACATAGTTGTACTTTTCATGTTCACCAACCAAACAACTCCATTTAGTGACAGAATGCTACGATTATGACTGGTTTCGATTTTAACAACCACCAATAACAGCTGACTTGAGGAAAGATTCTGTGCGATAGGCAGGGCTAATGCTTCCTTCACACATGAGCTGCGTTCACTTTGTATGTTTTAAGCACTTAGCGCAAAAACCTTCCAAAGATAGTCAACAACGTGTATAGGATCTATTTAAGTTACAAGAGTTATCGACTGTGTTTGGATGATACTCAAACTTGAAGCGTTCAAAGTGAATGTGGCCATACATCCATGCAGTCACAGATCTGGGCTATTATTATTATTATTATTATTATTATTATTATTATTATTAATATTTTGACATTGGTATTTGTCACCGTATTTGCTCCATGTCTCGACTCACACCATAAAAACACACACTTCACTCACTTGTAAAACATTTAAAGTGTATAAAAAAACAGTACATAAGAAGGGCATGTTCCATGTTGTATGCCAATCGCCAAATGTTAGTTATATATTTCTCTCAGTTATATATTTTCTAATTATAGCCTGTATTTGGAAATTTTCACTTTTCCAGGAAGATTCTGATAGAGATCTTGTTGGCGATAGCTGTGACACGGGATTGGATAGGGATAAAGACGGTATTCAAGATAACAAAGACAACTGTCCCGACATTCCAAACAGTGACCAGACTGACACTGACGAGGATGGCGTAGGCAAGTTTGACATTTCTCACATTAAAAGTTTTTCCCAACGTATAATAGTGGATAAATGGAGATACCCGAGATACCTGTACTGCGTGTCGGGTGAATGATTTCACGCTTTTTTGCGCTGATGGAATAATCGAGAGGAAAATTATTAATGTTGGATTTTTTGTCAAGTTTGTGTAATTTTATAAATTTTGGTGAATTGTGTCAAATTTGGGCTTTTTATATGTACAGTATAAAACATTTTCGTTCAAAAGTTTGTATTGTAAGTAGATGGTTGATTGTACGTACAAGCAACCGTTTACTTACAATGCAAACTTTTAACCTGCAATTTCACAATTTTGATCAACAATTTTAATTGACAAGCAATTTTGATCAACAATAATTTTAATATGACAAACAATTTTACAATTTTGACCAACTTTAGCCGTTCTTAATCAATAAATTTGTTCCTTTTTTTTAGGTGATGACTGTGACGAAGATATGGACAATGACACCATACTGAACGAAGTTGACAATTGCCCACTGCGACCGAATCCTGATCAGCGCGACACGAATCGTAAGGCATTGCTTTAAAATTGCTTGGTTTTAGTACGTAAACTGTATTCCTTTTAGAATTTAAAATTTAATTTTAAAATTCAATTTTTTTCTAGGAAATGGAGTTGGAGATTTGTGTGAAGATGATTGGGACGGAGATAACATCACCAATCCTTTTGACGTTTGTCCCAACAATAGCCGCATCTACGCTACGGACTTCCGACATTACCATACAGTGGTCCTGGATCCAGAAGGCGACTCTCAGATCGATCCAAAATGGGTTATTTATAACCAGGTAGTTAATTTCTTACTTGTTAAATGTTATTGAGTCATTTAGTGTTTGTGTCATCGGCAACGTGTAGAATGCAGGCATTTCTATAGAATGCTTTTAGACTAGTGGCATCACTAGGGTTGGTGTCACCCATATTGCCATGGTGTCACCCATGATCAGCGACTATGAAAACGTTGATCGAAGCATTGATGTATTAATCTGCATTCACATTATAAGGTTCTAAGTGAGGCAACATTCCTTTGTTGACACCAGATGTTTCTTCTAGAATTTTTGGCTATACCAGTACATCAATATGCTTTTTTTAAGCATACTCTCCATATACTGTCATATAGGGCCTACAGATATATTGCAGTTGTAATACATACATAATGCTATAAAGTTCCATTATTCTGCATGTTTCGATTTATGAGAATATCGGTTTATGCGAATTAAAATTTATCCAATCTTTGAGTAATTTGATATTCAATTTATGCTTGCTTTGAATAACTCCATTTTTGATTTCTGCACGTTTCGATTTATGCGAATTACATTTTATGCAATCTTTGAGTAATTCGCATAAATTTTGATTTATGCGAATTTAGATTCATGTGATTGTTGAGTAAATTTTTTACGAATAGTAAATTTTATTATTCGATATTTGATTTATGCGAATTTTGATTAATGCGAAATTTAAATTTTTTGAGATCGTTTAGTAATTCGATGTTTGGTTTATGCGAATTCAAATTTATGTGATTGTTGAGTAATTTCGATATTTGATTTATGCGAGTTTTGAGTAATTCCATTTTTGATTTATGCAATTTCCGATTTATTTATTTATTTATGCCAATGACTTATGCAGTTCTCGTTTTATGCGGTTTTTTTTTGTACATTGGACTATACTGTATGTTCTCATAAACTACTGTAGATGGCAGTATACCTTCAATTCCCAGCTGACTCACAAACTCACGCGCTCGCAAGTGAAGTTAATATAAAGCGTATAAAAAGGAGTTATTGAGGAATATAGAGTCCAGTTAGTTTTAATCACGTGATTCAATCACTGAATTATTATTAAATTAATTATAAAGTGCTTTTCTGTATAACGCAGCTTTGTAGTGCTTTTCTGCCGAGCACAGCGCATTGCTGCAGCTATGAAAGGCTTTCCAGCAAAACACAGCGCTTAGCTACAGCTTTTGATGGCTTTCCAGCATGACCGCGCACAAAGTTACAGGCTTTTGCAAGCTCAATGCTAAATAAATCTACTAATGCAAATGTATAAAATTTTAGCGTTGTAGGTATATTTTTAAAATTTATTTTCAATTCAGGGTGCGGAAATCGTTCAAACTATGAACAGTGATCCAGGTTTGGCTGTTGGTAAGTCTTGATTGCACTTTTATTTTAAATTAGTAAATTATTTTCAAAGCTAAAACAAATTATATGTCGTGTTTGTAGTACTATTTTGTTTTTGTTTTTTTTTTAGTAAAAACTGTTTTTTTGCAATTTTGCAGGTCATCATTATTTTGGTGGCGTTGATTTTGACGGAACGTTCTTCGTGGATACGGAAATAGATGACGATTATGTTGGCTTCATTTTCAGGTATTTTTTAAAGGCTTTTGTTTAGTTTATTTTCCAATAATTTCATATTTATATATATATAGTATAGGTTGCACTTCACTCATCCGGAATTCACTAATCCGACATTAGCTTTGATGGTTCGGCAAATTGAAATTAACAGTAAAATTTACAATGATTATTTCGGTTTATAAATTTTCAATTGATGGTGAATACTTTTAGTTGATGATTTGTTAAATTTACAGTGAATACTCTAGTTTATAATTTGTTTTAAATTTAGAGTTTATTTTACCATTTTTTTTACCAGTTCGGAAAATCCACTAATCCGGCAAATTTTAGGTCCCAAGTTTTAGGATTAGTGACAAAATTCACAGTGTAGTTATTGAAATTTAGTTTCAAAGTTGGCAGTATAATTTTTAATAGTCTAAAAATCAAAATGAATCATTTTGAATAACTTGATTTTCAGTTATCAAAACAATCATCGCTTTTACGTGGTTATGTGGAAAAAGAGCACGCAAACGTATTGGCAAGCAACTCCATTCCGAGCAGTTGCCGAACCAGGCATACAGTTGAAACGTGTCATGTCGTCAACTGGTCCTGGTCAAATGATGCGTAATTCCTTGTGGCACACTGGCACAACAGACAATCAGGTAAAATCAACTTTCCATACAGGGTGGGCTAAAAGTTGCTACCCGTTCCAAACGTAACGTTGATCACACGTATCTAAACGTTAGTGACTTAAGCACTAGAAAGCTTTTCTAAATAACAGATGTTTGATTGACAACAACACATCTGTTATTGAGGTTATACTATTGATTAGTGTTGAATCAAGTTTACCAACGAAGAAAGAAAATCGAAACTAAACTTTGCAATTGGTAGTGATTTTTTTGGCCTTGCTTCTCGAATCGTAAATCACCCTGTATAATCGACTGATTTATGCATTGTTATTTTAGGTTAAACTCCTGTGGAAAGACCCCCGTAACGTTGGTTGGAAAGAAAAAGTCGCTTATCGTTGGAGGCTCATACACAGACCGAAAATTGGACTCATGAGGTATTCACTACGTACCGTAACTGCTAGAAAAAAATGTATTGGAATATTTTAACTTACATTACCATGATAATAAATTAATGTTGCGTTTTTACAGATTACGTATTTTTGAAGACGATTCCATGGTTGCCGATTCAGGAAACATTTACGACAACGCTTTGCTGGGAGGTCGCTTGGGCGTTTTCGTCTTTTCCCAAGAAATGATCATTTGGTCCGACCTGGTCTATCGATGCAACGGTTAGTTTATTGACTATTTTTTGTTCCTAAAAGATAGTCAAATTTTGACCACACATGCTACGCATCAAACCGTGTAACGAAAATTGCAAAGCAATGTGTTAAAATGATAAATAACTTTAACGATGCAACATGTTAATGAATTGCATAATAATAATAACTTAAAAATGTTCCTGTCATTTTGACGGTCTGTATGCTAGTTTCATAATCGGTCATGTACAGTTACTCAAATGAGGATGCATTTTCCAACCCATGATTATACGGTATTTTTGATGCATATCATGTGGTTAAAATTTAACTAGATCATTCAGGAACACCCTGTAGAGCTTACGTTCTAAACATACAATGACTTTTGAGCTACCATAAAAATGTTTTCGTGTCATGATGCTAGTACTTATTTCAATGAAGGGATATTGAATTTACGGTGTCTTTTTGAAACTTGACGAGTTGCAACATCGAAGGTTAAGAGTCGGAGACAAAACATTTATTTTCTTTTGTCACTCGTAGAAGCGGTATCGCAGACGATATGGAACGATCTCCCAAAACGGCTGCAAAGTGAAGTCCACGTCGATCGAACCACTCCACTGGAGAGATCGAAATTATTTAATGTACATAATTGAACTTTTGGACTCGAGTCTTCCGAACCTCACTAACTATGGTGCTTAACTAATTAATGAGATGTTTTATTTTTAATGTTTGTTTTTTTTTGTGCTAGAATTTTACGATAATTTGAATTGTTTAACGACAAATCGATACTTAGATTGTGTTTTTGACGTTCTGTCAGGACTCAATAAAAAACTTGGAAACTTTATTGAGATTTCTAACATTACGAAAAAAAATATTTTATTGATTCACTGATGTAAAAAAAGAAACTCGGGAGGTAAAATAATTTAAGCATAGTAATTCAAATTGGCTTTCTTTTTCGCTTGAACTTCCAGAATTGCATCCATGAAATCTTCGTGCGTCACCATGGTGGCTTCTCTCCTCAGCGCAATCATACCCTGCAACGTCAAACGGTGTTTCAAGCTAATCAACAACTCTAAAAAAAACAACAAGGATATTTATAAAGTGGATTGACTTACAGCTTCCACGCATACAGCTTTGCACTGAGCACCGTTAAAATCGTCGGTTGATCGAGCTAGTTCTTCAAAATTTACGTCAGGGCTATGTGATAAAAACAGGTGACACGTTAACCGATGATGTAAAAGCATGACGTGAAGGGAATGTTTTTGCTACCTACCTCGTGTTCATTTTTCTAGAGTGGATCTGCATTATCCGTGCTCGTGCTTCTTCGTTGGGGTGAGGAAACTCGATTTTTCTGTCGAGCCGACCCGAGCGGAGTAAGGCTGGATCGAGAATGTCAACACGATTTGTAGCAGCGATCACCTGCAAAACATCAACAAGGTTGGTTTTGATTGAAGGTACAGGTCTACAGGGCGTTTACCGTGTGGTTAAAATGTCAATATTGGCATGGTGGACACGCTGTATTTTACTTCTTGAAAATTACAACAAACAAGTGCATTGAGAATGCGTTTTAAGAATACGCTTTATCTAGTTTCGCTTTATGCGAATTAACATTTAGTTTACATCCGAGTTAAGGTTTCGATTTATGCGAGTTTTGACTAGTTTCATATTCGATAAGTTACATTTTTGAGTCTTTAAATTCTCTATTTATGCGAATTTCAAAGTATTAGAATTTAGCTTAATATGATCTTTGAGCGACACGATAATCGATTTAGGCGAGTTTTGGAAAATCCAATTTTCAATTCGCTACTATGCGGATTTTGTTCAATTTGACTTATGCGGTTTTTTGATTTATGCGGTTCCCACTTTGTGATTTTTTTGGGGCATTGGACTATACAGTATATTATCATAAACGTCTGTACATGGCAGTATATGTTCACTCAGAAGTGAAGCTAAAACAAAGCGTATAAAAGAATAGTCAAACCTTAATTTCAGTGTTGGAACTGAAACCATCCAACTGGTTGAGCAGTTCAAGCATAGTTCTTTGGACTTCACGGTCACCAGCTTTTTCGCTGTCAAATCTCTTTGTACCTGTGAACACATATCAAGAAAAGTGTTACAAAACACACAATATATTTCACCAATTAGTCTAGATTCAGACTAATTTAGCAGATACCAAACTAGTTCCCCAATTTTTAAAACCAATTGAAAAAAAAATCGAGCAGTCGATCACCTATGGCATCCAATTCATCTATGAAAATAATCGCCGGTGCTTTCTCCTTCGCCAACGCAAACGCATCGCGGACAAGTTTGGCTCCGTCGCCAATGAACATCTGAACCAACTGCGGGCCTGCCAATTTCAAAAATGTAGATTTCGTCTGCGCTGCGCATGCTCTCGCCAACAAAGTCTTGCCGGTGCCTGCAATCGTGACATTCAAACATTAGATGAAACTTCAAAACCATTTCCAATAGAAAACCGATTACTGTAAAACAAAAACAAAAATAAAAACAGACCTGGTGGACCATAAAGCAAAACTCCTTTTGGTGGCTGCACGCCTAACGATTCGAATCGTTCTTTATGAGTCATCGGAAGCACTACTGCTTCTATGAGCTATTTAAAAAAATAATCCGTCAGTTCCGATAGAATGTACTGAAATCTGCACAGAACACCGGGACAATCCCGAAACCGGAATATCTAGTCACCCTAATTATGCGACATCCAAGATAAAAGAAAATGACAACTCTACACAAAATATTCTACCTCTTGAATTTGCTTATCAAGACCACCGACATCACTGTATTGCTCAGTCGGTCTTTCATCCACTTCCATTGCCTTGACTCGAGAATCGTATCTAGGCAAAAGAAAATAATGATAATCAAACTTCCAACTTTTAGTGCATGCAATTTGCTATACATCATTTACAAGTTACAACTTACTCTGCAGGAAGCGTTTCCAAAATCAGATAGGAGTCTTTATTCACTCCCTAAAATGAAAACCAAATTACTCAGTACCTAGTTCTTTATACACTAATCTGTTATACGTCGATAAATCCTACATACAACAAGATCGCCAGGTTTCAACTTCTCGGGGTCCACCAGACCAATGACGGGAAGGAAATACGTCTGTGGAAATAACGAAAACACCAATTATTGACCACGTTAAAGGTTATGGTTGAATCGAGGTTTCGGTTGGACCCAACCTGTCGCGTCGATGTCTTGATGACCGCACATTTTCCTTTACGCAAGGAATCTAAATCAACGTTGGCACCATCTTCTTCGGCAAAATCTTGAGGATCAACGTTGAGCAACTTGAAAAAAAAATAACGTCAATTAATCGTTGAATTGTGTTTCTTTTTGCAGAGTTTGGTTGAATGATATGCAAACCTCTATAACGTTGGAGACCAAGTACGGCAACGTTTTGTTCACTTTGATTTTTTCATTGTTTTCCTTTATCTTTTCTCGTTGCGCTTGAAGCTCGTGCGAAATTCTCATCACTTCGCTTTTCATTATCTACGGCAAAAAAAATTGTCAATTATTATTAGTCCGAGTTCAATCTGCGATGTTAACACCACTCCCAGGTTTTATACCGCTGGGTTTTGGGAAATGTAATATGTTACAAGGCAGCTCTATCCTGTGCTTCTAGTGACAGTAGAGTCTGTCTAGTGCGACATGTCCAGTAATCGGACATGAAACTGTCTTTAAGCACAAAATTTAACAAAAAACCATAATTGACGAATTTCGTGTTCAATACAATGATATTGAAGATGGGCTTAAAATATAAACTATGCACTGTAATTATTATTTATAAATTATAAATACCTTGATTTCATTATCAAGCAATCTGGTTCTGCCGATAATTTCATCCGTCGACATTCGAAGCACTTCTTCAGCCAATGCTTCCTGCAATAATTTTAATAAAAACAAGAAAGGAAAATTCAGTTTTTTTTAACATCATGATTGTGTTGGAAAGTGCTTACTCATTGGACCTCAAATGTCAACACGAGTTGGAAAAGAGTAATTTGACATTTTAAACACCTACGAATGTAGATTCGGAGTTTTCTTATCATTCCCCGATATTTATTTCTAATAAACGTCAAATATTATATGTGAATTACCTCTCCATCCTCCCAGATCGCTTTATCTTCTAATTGCTGAGTAGCCGCCATGATTTTGTGTTTGTGTGGAGTTCGAAAGGTTTAGGTAGAGTGCATGTTACGAATTCTCTCCAAGAGGATTTGGCGCGATGCATTATTGGAATGCATCGCGTCGAGTGGTAGCAATTGTTTAATATCGTCATAAACACCCTAAGTATTGTAACTTTATAATTATAATATAACCCTTCACGGTACCTTTCCTTTATTATTTGTGTTTTAATTTGATCTCATAAAATTTTAATATTATATTAATTACATGTAAATTAATAATATAGTTGATGTTAAATTACTTTTATAATGATAAGCTCCGCCCCCTTGGCAATAAAAACAATCAAAATTAAAAAAAAAAAAAAACTGCATCATTAATCGTACATTATTTTTGTGCTTTATTTATTTTACAAAAATTAAACCCTTATCACTAACTTAATTCTTATAAAATTAATAATACTTTAATTAATATTTTATAATACTAAGCCACGCCCCCCTATGAAAAAACAACTTTGTGCGAGTGAGTTGGCAAATGGCGGTTGTTTTGATATGGCATCGGTGGCAGAGGTGCTTCGTTTATGTCGAGATTTATGCAAATCTATCGAAAATGGTGACATAAAGTGAGTGCATACCGGTTGTATAAAGTATATACATGTAGATTCACTTTTGACATGGAGCAGTTATTAAAATTTTCAACTTATTTATGAGGATTTGCACGCCCATGTGTTTGAGTTTGCTATTACAGATGTTAAAGGTGATAAGTCAATACCTATTTTTAAGTTGGTAATACATAGTGAAAGAACAACATTATAATGGTAACTATTACAGAGAATGAAAGCTTATTTTTTTTCACCATTTTTGTCACTCATAACAGGTAACAGATTCTTTTTTTGTGAGGTTAGGTTTTTAAATATTTATAAGACTTGCCCAAAAACCTCTTTTTTGATCTTGAGGACACATGTTTAAACCTTACATAACTACCTATATAACTATATTCTACATAACTTCTATATCTATGTATAGAAGCAATGTTGGTTTAAACAAGGAGGCACTGTGTAAACGCACGGGTTTTTTGATTTTTCAAATCTGGTCCCCCTAGTGGTAACTAAATCCCAATAACTGAGATGTAACCTACGTCATATCTAACTATTTCAGGGAATGCGAAAAGTTACTAAACTCTGGCGCCAATCCAAACCTACTCTTACCCGAAGGAATTGCTCCATTTCATTTAGCGATTGGATGTTCCGATATCGTTGCTAAGAAATTAATTCCGTTAATTCTTCAACATGGTGGTAATCCCAACGTCAGGTCAGTTACAACTTTTCAAGCATGAAATCCTTATTGAAGCATTGCAATATTAAATCTATTGACGTTTATATGTTGTATTGGCTTTGTGCAGAACGACAGATGGTATCACTCCTGTTCACATTTGTGCTGTTTGGGGCCGGCTGGAATCGTTGAAGATACTGTTGGAAAATGGAGGCGAACCTCACATCACCAATGAAGATGAGTTGACTGCTATAGATTTAGCAATAGAGAATCAACAAGATGAAATAATAAAACTGTTGATGAAACATGAACGATTGCGATTGTCATCCAAGGCGGTGAATCAAGGTATTTTTTAGACTTTTGCCTTGAGTTTGCAGTTTTAAAATTATTACTGATATTGAGATCTTGGCATTTGCAGTGGATATTTTTGTGGTTAAGAAAACTAGAGATGAGTTACACAAACTTCCGAAAGTAAGTTTATGATAAAAAAAAGAAGTTTTGTTCTTGAGCATCGTTGTGGTTTTTGTTGACGTTCATAAACTTCAACTTGTTGTGCAGATTCCGCTATTTTTCGATTTGTTCTTAAGCATCGTTGTGGTTTTTGTCGAAGTTCATAAACTTCAATTTGTTGTGCAGATTCCGCTATTTTCCGAACCTATGTGTTGTCAAAAGCTGCCGGTTGAGAAAAATTGCTGCAGCAGCCCGTCGGAGAATTCCTTTCGTCTGTGTAATAAATGTGAACCAGCCGAGTCGCTTAAGTATGGAAATAATTTTGTTTTATTTTATTTTATTTATTTATTATTTGGTAGCATTTTAATTTAGAATTTAAACGATTATACTTAACATTGGTGTAAAATTCATTTAAAAAAATATATCACTGAGGTGGTGTGAAAATACTTAATAATTACATTAAATTCTTTATTAACGACATGTGGATTTTGTTTGGGGTCTGACACCATGGGGGCAGGTTTTCTGGGGGTTCTCCTGTTTCCTCTTGCTTCATAAAACCCTATTCCAACTTCTTCATCCACACCATCATCATTCCTGTACTTTTCGATTTAATAAAGTCTGAGGGCTGAATGACACAGCCCCCTGATAAAAAAGCAAATACCTCCATTAACGACGACCTCTATTAAGTGACCACCTCCCGCAACGATCACTTTAGCCTGGATGGAATCCTATCTATTGATCTAATAATAATAACACCTCCAATTTTGGACTTTTCTGAGAGACCACTATTCCAATGTCGACCAATCAAATTTTTTCAATTTAAACAATTTTTCTTGACTTGTTTTCAACAACTACACTTTGAAATGTTTCATTTACGCTTTGCTATCAACGCAACAGACATGAAAAGAATTTGACCGAATCGTAAAAATTTCCGAATGCGATAAAGATGAGAAAAAAAATTGGTGCATTACTTTCAGAACAGAAAATTTGTTTGGAAATAAAGGTTTTCTTAAAAAATGTTGTCAAATTTACAACAATCTTAAAAGATACAGTAAACTTCTCTAAAACGACCACCCATGATTCTGTGAAAAAGTTGTCGTTGAGAGAGGTGGTCACTTAATAAAGGAATAATTAATATTGAATCAAGGGACTCTTGTGTTTCAGACAAAAGCGATCATTGTGGGAGGGTGGTCGTTGCTAGAGGTTTCGCTGTATTTTTATTCTTAAGAAAATATGAAATTTGCATAGCGGAAATTTTTAATGTTAATTTTTTAATTTATATACTTATTATCACATTTACTATATTACAGTGTTATTACAGTTACCGTATTTAGTGATGCACACTTATCTACTACACTCTAAAATTAAAATAAAATATTTAAAACGTTCACGTTTGGCATTTTTCTTTACATAGTACAGTAAAGTGTTTCCTCTATTAAGCAACCACCTCTCTGAACGACCACTTTTTTCATGGAATAGTTGATTAGAGAGGTTTCACTGGACAGGTTTTATCATTACTTTTGTGTTTGTTTGTTTTTTAGTATTGGTACGTGGCATTTGGAACGTCGTAATTCGGAGGGAAATCAAAACGTCAGTCGTTCTTCAGAACCTCAAAAGCAACCAGTCAATGGAAATTGCAGCAGCAGCAGCAGCTCATCCGAAAATTTGTTTCATCTGTGTGATAAATGTGAAACTTCCGAGCCACTTAAGTACGAAAACATTTAGTTTGTTTTTTCGACCTGTTTAATTTAGAATTAGAACTGTATATTCACAACCAGTGTACTGAGGTGAAATGGAGTAAATGTTACCGGCAATGTATAGAACCCAGGTATTCTATGAAATGCCAAGTCTGGTTAAGGCAATGTATGCAAGTAAGTTTAATGAAAAAGGCAATGTGAGTTTAATGTTTTTTATGCCCTTTCAGTAATCCGGCACCCCTCTGTGCAAGGAATGGTCGGATTAGCAAGTTCACTGTTTATTATTACTCTTGCTAATCTTTCTTTGGTATGTTTTCTTTAGTATTGATGCACGGCATTTGGAACATCGCAATCCGGAGGAAAATCAAACTATAAGCCCATCTTCAGACATTGAGCTATGTTTAAGTGAATCGTCGGACGAAAAACAACCATTCGAGACATTATCCACTTGTAGTACTTGCGTACCGAGGGGAAATGTTTCGGGAATGGAAGAATCGATCTCACAGACGGAACTCTTCAAGCCTTGTTTGGAACAAGTTTCGGACACTCGTTTGTCTCTCAATGCCAAAGAAGCGACTGTTAGTGTGTATGAAACCTGCGAAGAGGGATCTAGTAGATTTGCTAACGATGTCGCTTTTGTGCCTTCAGAAATTGTGCCAGTCGGTAAGTACAGTTGCAAGTCAGTAAGTTATAGTATACACAGATAAGGTTACGAGTCACTCTGTACAACGCACAGTATTTGTAGTTTCAAATTTTTTTTTCACTGTTGATTGAATTTTCATTTTTTAATTTCACTATAGTTTCCCAATTCGGTGCATTACGCTCAGCGTTTCTTGTGTCGCTACTTGCTTGTACCTGGGTTACGGGTTTAGAAGTTAGGTTAGTTAAACAAAAAACTTAATGAATTATTATACTGATTCATTAATCACACATTTAATAAATTTTCACTTCTTTAACAACCAAACCTCAAATACCAAGTGATTCAAGGTACAAGCAAGAAGCGCCACAAACTTGACATACTAACTCGGAAGTACTTTTATTTTGTTTCACTATAATTTTTGTTTATCATATTAGGTGTATCGTCGTCGTCATCTTCATTGGACAGCACCCTTAATCAGTTTCTTAAAACGAGGTCACTACGGAACAAAAATCTTGATGTTTCAGACGATTTGTTTCAATCGAACTACAATGACAACGAAACGTCGGTTTTGCTACCCATCGCCACCAGTTCGCCGTCTAGTGCCGTGAGCACTTATTTACAAAGAAAACCGACGCCCAAGATGCCAACAACTAATTCCGAAGAGACATTCGACCTCTCTGTGGACTGTTCCTGTAGCGGTGCTAAAAATACACAACTAAGGAACCCCAATTTAACGTACCTTTCTCCGTGCGTCAAACGTACCCATTTGCCTTGTAACAAAAAACTGGGACGTGGACGGTACATTATGCACTCCGACACGGACGATTTCTTGTACACCGACGAAGAAGAGCAAATCACTCTGTTTGAGCAACATCATTCGAGGGTTGCACCGGTGGTTGATCGCATGTCCAGTGTGTCATTGACTGAAGATGATACTGTCGAGACACTCGAGATATCCGACGACGAAACCATCATTTACAACTGGAAATCGTACACTGGCTCCATGTACTCTTCAAATGCGAATGCCATTGCGGCTGGTTCCGCGTACTCTTCAAACGCGAACGCCATTGCGGCTGGTTCCATGTGCGCGTCGAACAACAATTTGGAACAATTTAACAATTCCCAAATAAGGGCACGGTTGATCTGTCTCGGAGAACAACCTGGTCCCGTGACGTTCTCGACACGTGGTGTGTATTTAGAAAAGCTGAAAGCGCTGGAGAAGCAACCGGGTGCACGAAAACGGCTTCATTTTCACAACAGGTATAATTCAGGTATGCGAATTTTTTTGTTATTAACCACCCAGTGGGATATACTTGCAATCGTAATACAGGGTGTCCACAGTGAGATCTAAACATTTTAATAAAGTACAATTTGAATGATAACGAACCTATCAGAGTTTCATAAAAAAAGATGACTCCACCACACATAAGTGCTTTTGGCGGCATGATGAATGTCGAGCGGTAATCCAAAGGGGGGTATTAACACGGTTACTTTTTTTTTGTCCGCTTTCATTGCTTCACTTGCTGTCATCAGTATGACGTGGTTGAAAAAAGGTTTTACAATTGCTCCAGTCACCCTTTTTGAAAACCAATTTTTCGTGAACCGCTTAAGCTAGGCAAAAACTAAAACTTTACATGAAAGCTCAATTTAGTCTTTTGAACGAGGTGTAACTCTATGCTATGGATTCCATAGCATAGAGTTCCACAGCATCCTCTTGTTCTCTTTTTCTACAACGAAGT
>JAQIWH010004117.1:0-17812 GCA_034695005.1 Cryptops parisi | reverse complement strand
AAATTTGCAGCAAGTATATCCATTAAACGCTTCCGTACTTAAATGATTTGTGCTGCTAGCTGCTCGTCATTATGACGCGCTTATCTTCTACTAGTATTATCATAAATACCTGTAGGTGGCAGTATACGTTACGTGGAAATATCAGTATACGTCCCGAGTCCAATCACTTCAGTGAAGCTAATACATAAAATATAATACATCGCAGAATAGGCTATAACAACCTATATACTCAAATTATACACATGTTTGATTTTAATTATTCTAACTTCATTTCACCGTTTTCGACGTAACAAGCACAAAATAAAGTTAGTAAACTATAAAAAAAAAACTACAATAAAAACAAAACACGTACTTTTTCTGAGGGGTTTATTGGTCATGTCTTTAGGACATTCACCTATTTCGTCATACGAAATTGCATTTGTGTGAATTGCGTCAACAAACTCAGCGTCCGTAACATCCAGACGCATGCTGTGACTCTCTCCTTCAAACCCACGTTTCGATGGATCAAGAGCTACATTACAAATCGAAAAATATAAAGATTTATTAATTTTTTCTTCACGTGAAATTTCGAATGCAACGTGCCAATACGTTGGTTCAATTTTTAATATTTTTTTTAAAAATAAAAAGCAAAAGTTTCTTTTCAATAAATGCGTTCAGAACAAGGGTAAAAAACGTCTGGCACCTTCAAATCTAAGAAACAAAATTTCTGTCAACTGTTTATTTGTAGAAGCAAAATGAACAGGTTTTGCAAAAAAATCTGTTAACTTTAGTTGACTCAATTTATAGGCTAATTAAAACAATGCATTTACGCCGTTTTTACAAAGATCAACATCTTTTCCATTGTATTGGAAGTGAAACGAGCGAGTGAAACAACCAGGAAGTGAAGCGACAAAAAGAAAGAAATCACAAAAAATTTCAGATTCAAAATAGTCGCGTGGTCTCTATTCTTGCTTGAAAAAGTCTGAAAGTGAGAATTATAGGCAATCCAATGTGTCTAAACTATAAACTGGTTTAAAAGGATTCAATATATGCATTTTAACGATTGACGGCGTTAAGTGGATTTACGTCTTTTTTTTTCACCCAACTTCTCAATTGTAGAACATTTTTAAACATGATCTTGTTTTGCCGATAAGTTGATTCTATTCAAGTGTGGTGTATAGATATCACCTGATATTCGGCCGAGAAGTCCAGTTTTGCTACGGCTTAGAAGATCGATTTTGTTTCCAGCAAAACCCGCTGCGTGAGCTCCTTCCCTGTTGCCAATAATGTGAATGTACTGATACTCCGTCATCTCGCATAATTCCTGTAATTCGATTTTCATGTTTTCAGATTTTGAATTCGATACTGTACTCATAGAAATTGATATTCGATTTGTAAGAGTACCACTAAGTTTTGCATGAGAAGCCAAATTTCCCCACCGACCACTCGAGTATTCGCTGCAACTTTTAACGGATCAAACTTTGTTCCGCCGGTCCAATCCACCACGATGACGTTCAAAGAATGTTTTATCAATAACTGCTTCGCCAACTCCTATAAAATGTCAGAGCAAGATGTAAAAATTCCTATTAATTTAATTAAACAAGCGTTTTTATTAATTCAAACGTGCGTCACCTTTAGCGAGTCCGGCCCCTCAGATCCGTGGACTAAAATTTTAACCTTATCGTTTTTGTCAAAAGACGACTTTATCACTCCATCGCAGTCATCTGCTTTGAGGTACTGAGGCTTATAATCTCCAAGTTTATTTCTTGTTGTGTATCTACTTTTTCTGGTGTATAAAGCGAACGACGTGTTGATACGCGACCTCGGCGAAGGAACTCTTTTAGTAACAATGTATTTTCCACCTACGTTTTCATGGTATTCATAAGGGTAGAAAGTACCCAGTTCTGGATCACAATACACGCCCTCTAAACATTCAACAAGATTAGAAAATAACTATATTAGAAATTGAACCCATGTTTATGATGCCTAGGCATGCCTGTATACGCGAGCCTACATATACTATATTATTGTGCTTCTGAAATGACAATTTAACGAACAAAAATTGGGTCTGAAATATTGAAAAAAAATTCTAAATAGCGAACATGTGAAATTTTTAGAATGGTGAGAGTTGGTTTGCATGTGTCATATTTACTTGGTTCGTATTGACATGCAGTGAGAAATTCATTTGTCACAAATGCTGGAAACACGAATATGACGCTGATAACTATCAAGTGGTTGTTCATTTCAATCAAGACAAGTGGGTAGTTGATGGTGCTGATTCGAACTGTGTTTCTACTTACAGGACTTGTATACTTTTATAACTAGAAGAAGGTGAGATGACGTGGCCATTATTCCGTGAATGTGAAACTTGGCTGCTTTCATAACGTGACGAACACTATTTAACAGCTGAACATCTGCTTCAAAGTAAGTTAGCAGTGTTTTTTAAATGACTTTGCTTATTAACGCGTAGCATGTCCACGTCTCTTATTTTCTTTCATCCAGAAAATACCGGAAGTTTATATGGGCTCTAGCCCATCATCATCACGGTTGAATTTTGATAAAAATTAATTTCAGTTGTTGCGGTGGTATTTTTTAGTCTTTTCTTTAACAGTTATTGTTGTACCTTGTAAAAGAATGACACACTTTATAGTGACGTAGTTTATGAAACGATTAATGGTTTAAAGTTGCATTTTCTAGACTTGAGTGTGTCTATAGTCGGCGCAACAAGAGTTGGCTTTTGGACGTGGTGTATGTTAATGGCTGTAAGAGGTCAATTCGTGTAACACGGACTTTACACATGCTGCACCTTATCTACACGTTTTTTTATTTATGAAACACACATACATACATACGCACACATAGATCTGGGTGTTTATTATTGTTGTAAATACTAGTAAATAGTCCGTCAAAAATTAGTAAATTTTAACTCCTATTGCTTCGCAATATTCGTTACAGTATCGATTTCGGTATAAGTTTTGACATTTTCACACATGGTGATGAGGTGGCGCTAGTTGAAACACAGTGACACTGCCGCACAGTGGAAGTTTCTAGAAGATTCGTGAAAGTCCTACAAGGTTCTAGAATTTTTTCTTGATGCCCAGGTGCAAAAGAAAGTACTACGTGATGTTTCTTGTCCAATGGCTATAACTGGTGACGAGTAATAGTAGTAGTAGGACGAAAAAGGTCGTGCTCTTTTATTAGATAGGATAGAAACCTAAAAATCGTTCTTTGCATTTTGAACCTTCGACATTCGCGAAAGTATTCGTCAGTTTGCAGATTACATTATGGTTGAATATATATTGTTACGTTTAGTCATGGTTATATGTAGTGTATAATAGTTATGCGCTGTGTTATGCTGGAAAGCCTAAAAAAGCTGTAGCTTTGGCTCTGTGCTCAGCAGGAAAGCGTTACAAAGCTGTAGTTATGCACTGTTATATACAGGAAAACGGTAAAACTTTTTAAAAATTGGTACTTTCCGGTTATAATGGGGCCCCGTCTGATGTTGCTATTTGTTTGTACTTGGTTATGGGTTTATTTTTCAGGTTAGGTTAGGAAAACAAAACAATATCATACATTTAATACGTTTCTTTATTTTTCCTAACCTAACCTAAACCCATAACCAAGTACAAGCAAATAGCAACATCAGACTGGGCTCCGCTATAATCGGAAAGTATCAAAAAATTTATTGTGCGACTTGCTGAAATCATTGCCATTGAACGAAGGAGTCAAGGTATTTTATGTAAAAATCAAGTGTTTTTATTATTGATATTTTACAATTTCTTCGCATGTCTCATCTAAAATATCTACTATTTGAAACAATAATACGACAAGACTTGCCTTGATTAACCCTGCATGTGACAAAAATTTAAAATTGAAATTATTGTACAAAAATAATGTTTTTCATACATTGGGCTAGCACGTTAGTTATTACTGCCATTGCCCATCAGGTAAAAAATAACACTGCACGTTTCTGAAACTGAGAGTTCAAACCGCGCTTCCGTAGAAAAAAACTTGGCTCGAATTTCGAAGATGGCGGACACGAGAAAAGTAAACATGACTCCAAACGACGTAAAACATGATAGAAAGGATAAAAAAGAAGCCGTAATCCACAAGAATGGAAGGCGATAAAAAGGCCAAGCATCTCATAGAGGCAGGGAAGGAATATAAAACCCGCTTTGGGAGTGTTAAAATCTGCAGTAAAGTCACCTGAACCGGTGAGTTGAATAACGTTGCTCTATACAGTACATCATATTCAACATGCATCTTGAGTGAGTTTAAACCCTCATTTACACGATGATTGTATATTAAATTGTTAGAAAATATCATAAAAGTTGTTATTATTAAGAGCATCGATTATACGGTGATTGCGTATCATGTCAGCTATCGTGTATCAAAGGATAGGACAGACCTGGGGGTCATTAGTGTTGCTTGAAACAGTAAGCTACGCTCCTTTCTCGTGACTTTGTTCAGATCAGAACTTGAAATGCCAATTGCTGAATGTCATGTGAGACAGTTACTGAGGAGAAATACCGTTTGTCAAATTATTTTCTTGCTTTTAAAGTACGGCAATATAAAATTAGCAAACATTAAAATAATATCGTAAACCAATCTAATCTTGCAATTGTATTTCTTTTAAATACTTTAGAGTATACTTTAGAGTTTATTGTTGAATAAAAAACTAATATTTTCAGAAATTACTCACCCTTTGATGATCTCGTAATTCAACGATCACCTATATTTTGCCACTTTCTTCTGAGTTATTGCCATTTTTTCTAGCATTTGAAGTTTATTTAAATGACGGTATACGAATGTAGGTTCTCATCTTTTAATAATACATAAGTGATTTTGATTCCAAACCAGTAAAACCTTCTTTGAGTCGTTTTGAAAAACTCTGCGATGTTCTTTGAAGTGTGATTTGTCTGGATGCATGTGCCGAAATATATTTTTCAAACTTCATTACTGTCGTAGTGAATGTTTCAGTTGGAATTGAAAGATCTCTCCTTTATAGCATTTCGGTCCATCCAAATTTCTTTGGTCCATCAAATTCTCCTCATATGTAACTTAACACCATTTTTCACTAAGCACTTTCATATCATTACAGTATCCTCTCTGCGTATTATGTCGAAAATGACGATTATTTTAGTTTTTTCTATCATTCAGATAAATTTGAATAGTTAACTGATATTGGCACATTCTCTTTAAAAGGTCCTAAGCTCACCATATTTAATACTGGTTTACACTGGTTAACAATTGCTTTTGTTTGGTTTTATGTAGCTAAAGTATCGCACAGGATGTGGATAATAAGTTCATTATACGGAAATTAAATGTTTTCCACTATTTTAATTGAAGGGCCTGGTGTAAAAGGGTGTTTGTTAATTAGCATTTTTGGTCAAAAATGACCTAGAATCATTTTTCGAATGTGTTAGGTGCAATTGTGTTTTCTTAACGCATAATTTTGAGCAAAACAAGAATTTTGCAAAGTCATTAGTGCAGGATATGTGAATTAGCCCATACACAACAAGGCAAGTTCAGATCTTTAATCGCATTTCCTCGAAATTGTAAAAAATGATACTTAACATTTTTTTACACCAGGCTTTTCAATTAATAAATGTTTTCCAGTTTTAAAAAAAAACGTTTCAAATATTGTGTATGTGGAGAAATGAGTCGTTGGGTTTGTTGACATAGAACTACTGATGCTGCTAGACTTTCTCTGCAAAATTGATTTGTTATTTGAGAATCAACAACTCGAAACTCCACTCAGAACTCCCAAGTTTTAAATGATGTTTAATTTAATTGAGGTTTAAGTAGAAAATATACCCGGAGTTTGTTTTTACTGATACCCTGTAATAATTTCTACATTTTTCTTAAAATTAGAAACATCAAATGCATATTGCATGAATTTTTATTAGTTTTATTTTTTGTATTCATTTTTACTACCACAAAAGTACGATTTTATTACAATCTAATCCAATGCATCACGTTGTTTTTCATTAATTCAGTTACATCCAGACTTTGAGAATGTATGCAACACATAGTGATGAACTTGTAATTCATTTTCTGGGCATAGCATAACTGGATCTTCAAGATATTCTTTGCTAATAGAGTAGACATAATCATCAGTTGTGCTGGTAACAATTGCGTTGCGTTCTGCTTTAGTGCGTAGTCGTATTGAGAGAACTTACTTCGATTCTATTGAATCTAACATTGTCAGTCGTACTCCTGTGATATGAAGAGAGTTCAACCAGGTACACGATTCGATAACATCGTCATTCTTTGTTAACTCACTAGTCGAACAGATAATTCGAAGTCCTTCAATGGATTTAAAATCTAAGCGCCATTCGGTTATAACGACTTGGCTGATGGGTTCATCTTTTCTAAAAAATGTTCACAGTGAGGTATAATTTGCAAATTACTACCTGGACATTTTGAATTTGACGATACCGAACGTTAGTTTGAAATAAGATCAGTGTGTAATTCTTGTAAGGATGGTATCATGACATTTACGGTTGATTGTTTCTAATGACGATTGTAGGATCTTGATTCGCTTTATTAGGTGAAAGTTGGAGTAAGTTAATGAAGACCTAAACTAACATTTCATTCTTACCTAACATCCAGAGCGAAAGACTCGTAAACAAAACTTTCAAAACGTCCGTAAAGGCTTATGTGGATATGACCAGATTGAACCGGTTTATTCAGAAGCAGAAATTCGAAACTGTGCTGATGACCTGGGAATGCAAATTAAGAATTGATAAATTTGAATTGAACATGTTAGTAAATACTCCCTCTGTCCCAAAATATGGTTTGACTTTGGCTGGGTGTTTTTGTTTTATATTTTGTCTCAAACTCTGGTTTATTTTTCTCACAGTAGCTTGGTTACAATTCAAAATTTATATGTTTAATTTGTGTATACTAAAAATATATCATATACTCCAGCTCCAAATGCGTCGTTTTATTAGCCCAAAGTTAGTGCTCAAGTAGGTTGTCGAGCTACCAATAGCTGTATTGTCGCATTTCGCTTTTTCAACTGTCAATTATTTTGATATCATGTTTTTGCTATTGTAAAGCATACTTTTCTGAACCCACGTGTTAATTACTGCAGTCACAACGGATGTCATTTTGAATTGTATGCATTTTGACATGACACGATACTGTCTCAAAAAAACAAATTGTAAGTTTCACCAACTAAGTTACCTATCAGAAAGAGAAGTACATTTATATCAGTACTAATAAATAACCCGTCAAAAATGACGGGAAAGTTATTTATTCATTTAATTCGTATTGCTTCGCAATATTCGTTACAGTTAGAGTATCGATTTCGGTATGAATTTTGTCATTTTTACACAAGGTGAGGTGGCGCTAGTGAACCAACAGTGAAACTGCTACACAGTGGAAGTTTCTAGAAGATTCTTAAAAGTTCTAGAGGGTTCTAGAATTCTTTCTTTATGCCCAGGTACAAAAGAAAGAACGACGTGATGTTTCTTGTCCAGTGGCTATGACTAATGAGAAGTAGTAGTAGGAGGAAGAAGGTCGTTCTTTTATAAAATAGACGAGGCAATAAAAACTTATTTTTTAAAACTGTCAAGTTTCACATGAAATGTAAACCATGTTTTGGGACAGAGGGAGCATTGATTTTCGATGCCAGGTTAACACGAAATACAGTGTACGGAAAGCACAGTGAGGGGCCTCGTAGGGGGGGATACAAAAACGAGAAATCGATTTCATACTACCTACCTTGTGACACTTGCAGCTCGGCAGGGATGAGGTAGAAACTGCGATCATGTATTTTTTGTGGTGCATATTCGTCGGCGAAATATCCCATTTGGACACAGTCGTCTCCATATTGGTCACAAGTGCTGCATTCACCATAATAGAATTTATGGTAACTTTCACATTTGTGCGCGATGAAACGATGACCAAGATCGGTGAATAATGAATAAATATAGTAGTCTATAACTCGCTCTTGGTTGCACTTGGAGTCTGGAAAAAAAATAAGTTAAATGAAAAGCTTGGTGTGATGGGCGTCAAGCACATTTTTGTCGAATGTGTTAAGTGTCATTCCACTTTTTTAGCGCATAAATTTTGAGCAAAACAACAATATACGCAAAGATGTTTGTTCACAAAAAATGGAGTGACCCATAGATAACAAGGCAAGTTTAGATCTTCAAATGCGTTTTCTCGAAATTGTAAAAATGATACTTGACACTTTTTTTACACGAAGCCCTTCAATGTTTAGCATGGTTATATGATTCCATTGACAGCAAGAAGCGTTTAAAATTTCTCTGGGTTTCAGAAAGGGTGCTAGGTAGGAAAGTAGACGACCTGAACTTAAATACAGGATGTTCCTAAGGTCATCTTTCATTTGGCGATATAAGGCGAATTTTAAGTAAATAGTTTGAAGACACGATTATCCGTGTATTTTTGTGTGCATAATACAACAACAAAAAATGAACCGAAAAAAATTACAACTCACGTTCATACCTCGAAGCCTTAATCATAAGGCCCGTAGCAAACGCTGCAATCGAAATATGAGCCGAGTGCGACAAAAATGTTAGGAACGCGCGACGAGGGGACATTTCTAATATTTTATTGCGCATCAGCTGATATTTTGATCGCATAGTTTGCTACAGGCCTACAGACATTTTATACGTGAATAATTGGTGGGTGTAAAAATTCAGCAAAAAAAAAGTATGTGAAACGTCAGTTGGATTGCGAAGTACATTTGCAATGTTGCAACTCCAGTGTTGTTGTTTTTAAAAAAAAGTAAATAGTACTTTTTTGATATCTGGTAAGCCACCTTCGGCTAGTGTTAGCATGTGTGATCGATTCTTGTGTGTTTCCATAGCTCACTAGGTTTGGGAAGTTATGGTTAGTCCGTTTCAACTTGAACGTTTGTCTACTCTTGGAGAACTTACCAGACATAATGGGCTGTGGTCTGTGGAAACGCAACGATCGACCATACATGCCAACACAAGCGCCAACAAGTGGCGTTCGACTTAAGCTTATAAGAAAAGTGCGCAAGTAATAATTAATTAATCTTATGGAAAATTTATGGCGCAATATAAATGGTTACAATTTTCTATAAATCTATGGGTATCAGTATAACGTTGATTTGAATTTTGCATATAAATGGTAACTTTAGGGACAACCTACAGTAGGCCTATAACTATATACAACTATAAACAGTCATAAATCATCTTACTGTTACATCCAGGCTGCTTATCACCTCCCATTGGGTAGAAATCTATATGTCCTACATTGATCCTAATCCCACCTTCAAGGCAGAAAATAATTAAATATTTTAGCGCAAATAATACTAAATAATTAGTGTAGTGCTAAAAGGAATAGTTCTTAGTTGATTATATAAGAAAAAAAACAAAGAGTATAACGGTTAATAAACGAAATTACTGCTGAATAATTTCTTTGTACGGATTTAAAAAAAAATTATTTGCATTTTCATATTATAGTCTATGACAAACAAGCAAAACGAAATTGGTGAATTGGAACTGGATATAAGCCTTACCGTCAAAACTAGAGTCGTTGATATTTGTGTGAATCGCATCGACAAACTTGGCATCAGTTGGATCTAGACGCCCGTCTTCAGGTCTTTGTTCAAATCCTATTCTGCTTGGATCAAGCGCTGTTTAAATATCAAATAATCATTATAGACACACACATTTACTGTAATACACGGTCAGTTTTCCATATTAACTTTTGTGAATAAGTAGATTTCATGAACATAAGCTGTAATGATAATGATATTACCCGATATTCGAGCAATTTTTCCACTGGTTCTGTTTCCAGCTAAACCCGCTGCGTGAGCTCCTATGGTGTGTCCGATGATATGGATGTTGTCATATGTCGTCACCTTGCATTCTTCCTGTTATTTATTTATTTATTTGTTTACATGTCACACTTTGGATACTATAATAATTTAGTCAAAGGAAAGGTTATATCACATGTAGGTTTACCACTAAAGTATTGATGATTAGCCAGATTTCTCCACCGACCACCCATGTATTGGCCACAGTCTGAGTATAATCATAATAGTGTGTGCCTCTGGTCCAATTCACCATGATGACATTTAAAGAATTTATTTTCCTCAACATTATATTCGTCAACTCCTGCAATGTTAGTTGATGCCAAATGTTAACAATCTTATTGTGTTAAAAGTGAGTTATTGTTCCTGTTAATCGACCAGTTATTTCACCTCTAGCTTCGATTGATGGCCCACATTGTGTAGACCAGGAACTATAAACTTAACCGGATTGCTTGCATTAAAGTTGGACTTCATCAGGCCATCGCAGTCGTGGGCTTTGATGTAGTAATGAGGAGGTCCATCTTTCGGTTTATTTCGCTCGGTGTATAAAGCGAATTGTGTGTTGACACACTCTCTCGACCAGGGAATTTCATTAGAGAGATGGAAAATACCCAATTCTGGATAGCAATGAACACCGCCTAAAACATAATTGGTTCGCGGAATGTTAATATGCATTCCGAATATGCATTCCGGTGACTTTGTATAATGAAGGTGCGTAGCATTTGTCATATTCACCGGGTATGTTGAAACAAGAATTTTCGTTAACGTAGTCGCAATCAGAATGTAGAAATAAGTATTGTGTATCTGGATGAATGGTTTGTGGTTTTTCTTGGCATAGGACAAATGACGCTGCTAGACGTTCTCTGCAAATGAACGTGTCAATCAATTGCGCTGTCATTGCTGTGTGATCTTTCACTTAAATGGTCCTATTGAGTGAACTTACGTTTCATTCTGTACATCTAAGGGTTCCACTCGAATATTTTTTATCTGTAGATTATGCTCGGAGCACGATTCATTAGGCGGACACGTGTTGTTTGTGAGTGTAAAACGAAAACCAATTTTTTTTATTGGTTGCTCTCCAAACGTTGACAACGAAAATCCTCCAATCACTTGTTTAAAAGTATATTTTTCCCTTAGAAATGATAACAAGTTTTCGTTATTTTATAATAATGGATGTTGTACGTGTTAATGCAGCGATAGAACACTAAACAAACATTGGTTCTCACCGGACGTTCAATACGAATGATTGGCTATCCATTTCTGTGTAAAGGTTTATGTGGATTAGGACAGATTTGATTGGTGTTTTGTGAAGCTCAAGCTCCACACTGTACTGTTGAGCTGCAAACCATTAATCACATTTGAAACACCGTTTTTCAACATACAAGTGAAAGATTATCTTCGACGTGCGGTAGTCGTATTGAGTAGATAAACCACAGCAAGTTTGGCGCGTAAACATTTAAGAGAAACGACAAATCACTAAAATTCTTACCACAAGGATAATTATTGTTATCAGTGACAAGGTAGTATTTGTTACTGTCATGTCTAAATCCTGGAGGTCGTCTTATTTGTGTGAATAATTCGTCAGCATAATATCCCATTTTAGCACAGTTACTTTTACGTCCATCTTCACCACAAATGTTGCACTTGCCATTCAAAAAGGACTCCCAATCGGAACATTTGTGTGCCAGGAAAGGACAATAGGGTTCGTTAATTAATGAAAAATTGTAATAATCGATAGCTCGCCAACGTTTGCAATTGGAATCTGGAAACAGAAGTCTTATTTAAAATAAATCTATCATTTGTTTGTTTTTGCATTGAAACTTATTCGTTTGTATTCTAAAACAGTCTGCATAGGATTTTTAGAATACAAGTATTTTTCAGGATTTGCAAATAATGCTAAGTGAGAACGTGTGGTGTCTCCCGGTGATGTCAATTGATGAAAAGTTATAACATCTATACTATGCTGACGTTATTAAGAGTCCATTTGTATGTTTTTTCTTACCATTAGTACAGCCATGTTGATTATTATGTTCAATTGGATAGAAATCCATGTTTCCTACAGTTTCGGTCATTCCATGACCTTTACATTGCAAAAATAAAATACATATATATTTTTTGTACAAACGATATTAACAATGAATGCCAACAAGATTGCTTAATAAAAAATAACCGACTACGCATAAACTAAACTACCCGGTGAAACTCGTGAGACTAAGACGAGTCCATGGACACCTCATTCATCATTATGCATCCAGCCGTTTAGCCTGTAGGTTTATGCGATCTTTGAGAAATTCGATTTATACGAATTTGACTAATTCAATTTTTGATTTCTACAATTTTCGATTCGATATGTGCTATTTTTGTTACATTGGACTTAGGCGGTTCTCAGTTTTTGGTACATTGGACTATACAGTATATTCTCGTAAACACCTGTAGATGTCGTCGTTATACAGTATGACTGTTCAATCTCAATCGCAAACTTTCACTCACTCAAATGAAGCTAATAAAGGGTCTCCCAACAAGAGATTTTAATTTTGGGCTAGAGCAGCCTATTCCAATTATTCTAACTTTATTTCAACGTACCGAGCACAAAATAAAGTTAGTAAATTAAAAGAATACAAGAAAGAAAAAAAGCACGTACTTCTGTTGAGGGATAGAAGGGTCTTGTCTTTAGGACATTTGTCTATTCCGTCATACAAAATTACATTGGTGTGAATCGCATCAACAAGATAGGCGTCTGTAACTTTCAGACACATTTCGTGGTTTTGAAACCCACGATTCGTTGGATCAAGAGCTACATAACAAAACGTAAAATATAAACACGATCTAGTTTTGATGCAAGTTTTTTCTAATAAGTAGATTCTATTTCAAGTACTGTATATATATAAGTATATATTACCTGATATTCGTTCGATTTCTCCATATTTTATTCTTCTTCCAGCAAAACCCGCTGCGTGAGCTCCCTCCTTGTTGCCAATAATGTGAATAAAGCTATAGTACGTCGTCTTGCATTTCTCCTGTAATTTGATTTCCATGTTTTCAGATTTTGAATTCGATACTATTAGTCATCATAGGAATTTTATATTCAATTTGGGGTGTGTACCACTAAGTTTTTCATGAAGAGCCAAATCACCCCACCGACCACTCGAGTATTCGCTGCAACTTTGAACGGATCAAACTTTGTTCCAGCGGTCCAATCCACCATGATGACGTTCAAAGAGTATTTTATCAATAATTGCTTCGCTATTTCCTAAAATGGCAGTGCGAGATGTAAAACATTTTTTTTTCTCAATTCGATTACACAAACGCTCAAGTTTTTATTAATTCAACACGTGCATTGCCTTTAGCGAGTCTGGACCCTCAGATCCGTGGACTAAAATTTTAACCATATCTGACTTGTTAAAAGACGAGTTTTTCACTTCCTCGCAGCTACTATCAACTTTGAGGAACTGAGGCTCATAATCTTCAAGTTCGTAGCTTGTTGTGTATCTACTTTTTCTGGTGTACAGAGCAAACGACGTGTTAATAAGCGACCTCGATATGGGAATTTCTGTACTCATTGTCTTTGGACGTCCATTCCTGTATTCATAGTATTCGTGAGGACGGAAAGTACCCAGTTCTGGATCACAATACACGGTGGCTAAACATTTAACAAGATTAAAAATTAACTATAAGGACGAATTTACTATCTATGCCTAGGCATATCTGTATACGCGAGTTTAAATATACTGTAGAGGGTGAGACTTTTATCGTGACACGACTAACTATTATGAAAACAAAGCATGTTGTGACAAACAAATGTGTCAGTCAAATATCGTTTGTGGATGAGGGACACTATTTTCATTGATTTTGAAATTAATATTTTTACGAAAATCCCATTGTTGAATTTCAAACAATGCGTCGTAAGTATCAAGTCCTATTTAGAAAGTTGTAGCCACGACCCATTTAATCAAAATCCACTCTCGTTTCATTTATTTTCAACGATGCAACCGATATAAAAATTGATACAACATCAGAGAGTACACAATTAGAGAGTAAAAGGTGTGCTGCTCCTTACAACAGCTTCTTCGCAAGTCGCACGTGGTATTCAGTGCGACTTCATAGTTGTTACGCATCTTCAAATTCGTATTTAAATTAACTATGTAGCAGCTAAAGTAACTACACTGCACAGTAGAAGTGACTTGCAGCAAAGCTGTTGTGAAACAAAAATGAAATTCCGACTAAATGGGGTCGTGGCTGCGACTTTTTTAAATGAAACTCGATACCTACGACGCATTGTTTAAAATCTTTAACAATGGGATTTTCGTGAAACTTAATTTTAAGGTCAACGAAAGTAGCACCATTGGAAAGGCGCCGCATACACAAACAATATTTGCCTGACACATTTGTTTGTCAAGTGCTTTGTTTTCATTAATATTTGGATGTCACGATGAAAGACTCACTGTGTATAAGCAATGTCCCCATGGCTTTGCCCGCGCACTATTCTGGAATCAGAGCTGATACCATGATACATGAGTAAATTCGAATGTGTTTTTTTTTCTCTAAATGTTAGTCTTTGCAGACAACTGATAAATTATTAATGAACTATTAATTTAGAGATATTCTCTCATGGTTATCCAGAATTATTATAGAACTTGAACAAAGTAGATTTCATGATCCACTACTTAGAAATCGGTTCAGCAGTTTTCGAAATCCTGTGTGACGATGCTAAAAAAAGCATTTGCTTTTTATATACTTGTACAGTATATAGGAGAATTGTATTTTTTTTAATGACAAACTAACTAACAAAAAATTGGGTCCGAGATATTAATTTAAAATTCCGAATAACGAATACATGAATTTTAGAATGATGAGAGTTTGTTCGCGTTTGTCATATTTACTTGGATTTTCTTCACACACAGTGAGATGTTCATTTGCCACAAATGTCGGAAACACCAATACAAAGCTGATCACTGTTAACTGCTTGTTGATTTTCATTTTCCTCAGCAAAGACAATTGGGGTAGTTGATGGTGCTGATTCGAACTGTGTTTTTTCACTTACAGGGTTTATAGTCATGCTCGAGTGGTGGAAAAAAAGTGAGACGAGGTGGACATTTTCACGAATGTGAAAATTCGCAGCTTTCATAACATGACGAAAACTATTTACCAGCTGAACATCTGCTTCAAGGTAAGTTAATCGTGTTTTTTTTAGATGACTTTACTTATTGGCACGTAGCATGTCCACGTCCGTATATTATCTTCATTTAGATAATACCGGAAGTTTATATGGGCATTAGCCCGTCATCATTACGGTTGAATTTTGATATAATTGATCCCAGTTGTTGTGATAGCATTTTCAAGTTGTTGTTTTTTAACACTTGGTACTTTGCAAATTGACAAGGTATGTCACACACTGCTGTATAGTGACGTGGTTAAGCGATTAATTAGTAAAGCGATTAATGGTTTAAAGTTGGATTTTGCTACGCTTGAGTGTGTGTACACACGTGCTGCAGACGAGTACACCTTTTCTTGAACACATGTACATCTTCGTCCATTACGTGAATTAATTTCAAAAACTTTATTTAATTAGATGATAATGATAATAAAGAATAAATAAAAATATAAATTAAAAGTAAAATAAAAATATTTTTAAAATTTGTCAAGAGGGAGAATTTTACAAGAATTAAGCATTTAAGAAGGTAAAAATCCTGCTCGTGTAACAATTTATTCCCATAACGAGGTTGTGCCTGCACCATCTTTTTTATTCATTTTATGAGGCTTGGCTGTACAAGTATGTGTGTATATTTCTATATATAACTGTAATACACACATTACGAGTTTCTTTTGACTTGTAATATTTGGTTCTTCGGACTGGGTTAATAAATACTCTTCTTACTGAATAAAACCCAAAAATTCGAGGCACAGGTTTCCATAATAATCTCAATGTTGAATTTTTGTGAACATACAACGTTATTCCGAGCAAGCCTTCAATTAAGTTAATTGGATCAAGAGTCTATTGTAAATTGTTTTCATATGTATAAAAGCCTAAAAAACTCGTTCTTTGCACTTTGAACCTTCGAAATTCACTTACGATAGTATTCTCTAGTTTGCATGTAGTGATTAATAGTTATTCGCTGTGTCATGCTGTAAAGCCTAAAAAAGCTGTAGCTTTGGCGCTGTGTTCGGCAGCAAAACGTTTCAAAGCTGTAGCTATGCACTGTGTTATACAGAAAAGCGTTGAAACATTTCAAAGATTCATTGTGCGACTTGCCGAAACCATTGCCATTGAACGAATGAGTCAAGGTATTTCATGTAAAAATCAAGTGTTGTATATAAATTTTTACACATCGATATTTGATATTTTACGATTAATATATCAAAATTTTGGGTATTGATATTTTACAATCTCTTCGCGTGTCTTATTTAAGAGATCTACCATTGGTCTAAAACGTAAACGCATTTTGGTCGAAAATCTTTATGATGATGATGGTTCACTTGGCATTTTTGATCGACGTGGACTTTCTGTTGTAATAAAAGAATACTGTGGCAAAAAAAACTTGACGAGTCACTTGGTGATTAACCTAAAAGTCAAGTCGAAACCAACATGTATATAAACACCAAATTAAAAAAAAAAACTGGTTTAGTGAAATTGCTGGTTGCAAAAAAAACTGGAGTTTTTTTCTTCATTTATTCTGTACTAGTAAATAGCCCGTCAAAAATGACGGGAAAGTTATTTATTCATTTAACTCGTATTGCTTCGCAATATTCGTTACAGGTAGAGTATCGATTTCGGTATGAGTTTTGGCATTTTCACACATGGTGAGGTGGCGCTAGTAAAAACACAGTGGAAGTTTCTCGAAAGTTCTAGAATTCTTTCTTTGTGCTCAGGTGCAAAAAAGAAAGAACCACGAGATGTTTCTTGTCCAATGGCTATAACTGGTGAGGAGGAGTAGCAGTAGTAGGAGGAGGAAGGTCGTGCTCTTTTATTAAGGGATACGATGAATATCGCGTATCGTAATGTCATCTAACCAAATTTATTATGCATCGTGTAAGGCTATTGCAAATTTATGATACTGTGTTTTTTCACCCACGTATTTCCACCCATTGTCTCATTTGAGATGCGAACAATAAAGTAAAGTAAGTAATAGTGGTTGGCGCTATCATCGAAGGTGTTGAACAGGAAACTATTTCTGCGAGATTTACGTTATGTGGAAATTTCGCATAAATCGACAATCGCTTGCATCGAAATTCCATGATATGGCAAAAATTGCAATGAACAGTCTCGGCGTGAGACGAGTACGCCACACACGTTGAGGCTGCAAAAAAGAGATGTCATTTATAATCCTGATTTTCATTGTAACATTGAAGACTAGCTACTGTAGCAGTTGGTCTTGATTAAACGTCATGGGGTCCCAAATATACGAAGCCTTGGTAGACCTAGGTCTATAGTCACATAATAATTTTTGTTTTTGTTCTGTAAAATTTGTCTCAAATTAGCTGTTCCGTTTAACCGGTGGTTCTATGACGGACATAAGTTTAGGTTTGGAAGTGGAACTTCTTTCTTCATGTTGTTTCTTTAACGTGATTCACAAGGAAGCATAAATAAGCTCCTTGCTGATTCTGGTAATTTCATTTATTCTGTTTCGGATAAAGAGACTCCAAGTCGCTTACAACAGACATGTCAGAGTGCTTTTCGGACTAACACGCTATAGATCTATCTCTGGTTTTTTAAGAACACGAAAACTAATGACGATTAAACAATCAATAACCCATTTTCGTTTATGCCAAATTGCAGAAGGGATTGGAAATGAAAATCACCCATCATCACATCTCAGATCATATATCGTAGAACATGAAAAAAACAACCACAAATATCTCTATACATTGCAAATACCAAATATTCCACATAGTTTTAAACCAGATTTCCATTTAATACTTTAATCACATGGAACAACCTGCCAACCTCCATTAGGAAACTTCCTTTTAAGTGTGTGAAATTATGTAGGCCTATATCTCAATGCAAACTTTTCAAAAAAG